>CAOGCB010460438.1:0-23294 GCA_948266635.1 Cnidoscolus chayamansa | reverse complement strand
TTATAAAACATTTGTTTAAAACTTTTTTTTTTTTTTTTTTTTTTTTTTTTTTTTTTTTTTTTTTTTTTTTTGCCTTGGACTGATTGTTTTTGTAATTTTTTACCTCCTTATTTCCAAGATATGCGATGCTGTTGCTGTTGCTAAAATACTAAATGCAACTCTTGTAATCCCACACCTTGAAGTAAATCCTGTCTGGCAAGATTCAAGGTAATTCATTATTGAATTGTCTTTGAAAATTGAAGCTGTGACATTATGAATTCCTCTCTAAAGATGAGACCTTAAAGTAGTAATCATGTTGTTTTTTCAGTTCATTCACGGATATATTTGATATCGATCATTTTATTGATGTCCTAAGTCCAGAAATTTCAATTGTTAAAGAGCCTCCCAGTGAGTACTCTTGGAGTACACGGGAGTATTATGCTACAGGTATAAGAGCTACTAGAATCAAGACTGCGCCCGTCCATGCTTCAGCTAACTGGTATCTGGAAAATGTTTTGCCTATATTGCAGAGGTTGGTAATTTTGTATGATTATTTTTCGGTTGAGAAATACAACAAGTTGTTGGAGATTCTTAGTTAATAGTATTTCATCCACATGGTTTATTTGGTTGATTCTCTTGGATTTATATGCGCATAAACATTTACCGTTCTTTTTTCCTTTTAGATGTCCTCATATATACCATGCTCACACTGCAATGATTCTCTTTGGGCATTTTCTTGTAAATTTATTGTTCCATTCACCTTCGATTTAAATTTTGTAAATGGGGTGCCCCATTTTTGCAATATACAAGGTTTCCTACATATATGAGCTGTGGATAGGTTAAATCTGTGCAACCTTTCCAGAAAGTTTACTTATAGAGAACAGTTAGGTTCTGCTGGACCTATAAAATGGTTGCTTGACATCATACAATTTTATGAGCTATATTCCCCTATTTATGTAATATTTAATCATAATTTCCTAATATCTAGATTTTAACGGCTTGGCTGTTGATTTGATCTGATCCTTACCTTTGCTCTTCTGACTTCTCTGATGATTTTGTTACATTTCCAGCTGAAATATTCATGTAATGTCTGCTTGATGGTGCATTGTTTGGGGTAGAAATATTTGTTGATGTGTTGGTATACAAATTGCTTTAGAAAGTTATTTGATTGAAATGTATTTCATTGACTTTGCAATCAAGTAGAATTTTTATTGTTGCAGTTATGGAATTGCTGCTATTGCCCCATTTTCTCACCGCTTGGCTTTTGACAAATTGCCTATGAACATCCAACGTCTACGTTGTAAAGTGAATTTTGAAGCATTAGTTTTTGTTCCTCATATAAAGTCATTGGGAGATGCACTTGTTAGTAGGCTCCGCTATCCTTCTGCTGCCTCAGGGGCTGAGTTCCTGAAGGAGAGAAGAGGTGATGCTGAAAAAGAGGGATCTGGAAAGTTTGTTGTGTTGCATCTTCGTTTTGATAAAGTATGATCCTCAGCTTATATAAATATATTGAACTTGTGAATCCTCTTGGAGAAAATTGAACTACTTTGGAGGGTATATTCAAATATCTTTTACTTTGAAAAAGGAACTTTTTTGGCTTCCATTTCTTGAAAGGTTCAAGGCCTGCAATTCCTTTAATAAATCTGAAGCATCATTGTTGAAAAAAGGCCTATTGTTATTTCCAGGTCCAGTTAGAGTATGCTGTTAAAACTATAGTACCTCTTACTGGATTTGTTTACTGTAGCCTCTCTGTTAATCACCCTAAGTCTCTCTTTTAGCATTGATATTTTAATGTCCTATTACTCCAACTTAAATACTTTCAGGATATGGCTGCACATTCAGCATGTGATTTTGGTGGTGGCAAAGCAGAAAAACTTGCTCTTGCCAAATATCGCCAAGTTCTTTGGCAAGGAAGGGTTTTAAACTCACAGTTTTCAGATGAGGAGTTGAGAAGTCAGGGCCGTTGCCCATTGACACCTGAAGAGATTGGATTATTGCTAGCAGCTTTAGGTTTCAGCAATAGCACTCGTCTCTACCTTGCTTCACACAAGGTTAGTCTTGTACCTTATCTTCATAGCAGGAAGTTCTATATAATCTTTTTTTACAGACAAGCTGGACATTCATGTGGTATACCATGTACGTAGGTGAAACATAGATTCTTTATTGCCTATGAGAATTTGGCACTTGAAGGGATTTCCTTTTTCAGGTTTACGGTGGAGAAGCAAGGATCTCAACCTTGAAGCAATTGTTCCCCTTGATGGAAGACAAGAAGAGCCTGGCCTCTACGGGGGAACTGGCTGAAGTGGAAGGCAAGGCTTCTCTGTTGGCTGCAGTTGACTATTATGTGAGCTTGCAGAGCGACATCTTTGTATCTGCCTCCCCAGGAAACATGCATAATGCTTTGGTAGACAAATCTCTGTTAATCTTTTGTGCTATTTGTGATTAGAGTATAAGCTGTACATGCATGTTTTAAATGCTGATGGATGTAAGTTGAGAGTTTACTACTTTAATGGCAGGTGGGACACAGAGCTTACATGAACCTGAAGACCATAAGACCAAACATGGTGCTTCTGGGCCCGTTTTTCCTGAATAAGAGTATGGAATGGTCAGAATTTCAGCTTGCAGTGGTTAATGGGCATAAAGGTAGACAAGGGCAGATTAGATTGAGAAAGGAGAAGCAATCAATATATACATATCCAATTCCTGATTGTATGTGTCGATTATAACTGGGATAGATGCAAAAGTTTTAAATTGCATTTGCTGGTATTTAATCTGCAAGTAACTATTTTTCTGACTTGTGCATAGCTAGTGTCTAGAATGTTTTGGTTTTGCATTTTGCCTGAATTTGTGATTATAGATATGCAGATAGAATCTCTTCTCCACTAAAAACTTGCAAGTTTTATTTCTTTGTACATTTAGGATTGATGATGAAACTTGTATTTGAATGTTATAGAGTAACACACTAAATGGATGCATTTACTGATGTGATTCTTCTCTAGTTGAAAAAGGAAAAAAACAATTTAATTGGTTTGGTTAGAAAAAAGGTTGCACCAAACCTGTCTAAATATAATATGAAAAAGATAAGGTGACATACTAAGAATAATGAGATAACATGAAAAGAATAACGGAAGGGCAAACCCAGTTTTTTAAAAGTTACGTTTGGATTGTTATATTAAATATTAAGATAACAAACTATGTGGGATTGGGAAAGGCATTTATGTATAAGAAAGCAAGTGAATATTCTTATGGTGCAATGTGTCAAACTATATGGATTTGAGTATGCCAATTTTATTTGATGTATAGTTGAAAATGTTGAAATTGTACGATCATATTACTAAATCTAATTTATTCTTTAGTTTTCATGGTATTAATAATTATGATACAACCTATATTCAACAGATATAACTTCAAGAAACGTTTCTACAGTATAGCTAGTGAAAATTTTTATCATTCAACACTTATCAATATAAATATTAGAGTTGTAAAAATGTACACCGAAAATCAATGCAATCCAAACAAAACTAATAGACTTAATTCTTTCAGGAAAATTCTTAGCTGTATCAATAAAAAAATGATAACTATATTTTTAGATTTGCTGAGAATAATTGCTCATGGCTTAGCTAAGTGTATTAGTATACGTCGGTCCACGTACCAAAAAAATATTAATTATTTGATTGTTTTCTATTTATTTTTTATTTTTATAAATAAATCACAAATATTTCTTCCATATTAAAAAAAAAAAAATACTATTTCTAGATTTTGTTATATAAGGGCGAATAAAAAATTTCTAATCTCCTTTTAATAATTTGAAAATTGAATTCTAAATTGAAAATCTCTAATAACAAAACATAAATCCATTTATTAGTTCACTTCCCCTCTATTTTTTTTTCATTCATCTATATTTCTGTATTTTTTATTTTTATTTTGAAAGTTCTAATCACATAGATATATAAACTTCCAAAAATCAAACATTATAAAAATAATAGTGGGAACTCAACTCCAATCAATGAAAAGATGGTATGTCATTAATATTAAGATCCTAAATTGCAGTTAGGTAATATCATTTTCATTATCAAAATTGAGGTTTAAGAAAGGCATTATGTAGATAAGATATGACTATTTATGGGTATGGCTATTTATGAATAAAAATTCTCTCTTCCCTTAAAACTAATTAACATAAAAGCAAAGTGGTAAGCTGCCGATCTCATCTGCATTACACCAAAAATAGTATATCTTCGTAAGAACATCAAGGACCATTGCTAAGTCTGAGTTGTTACTCTTAGAATTTGAAGAAATATAAATGGTAAGAGAAGTCCATTTAGATTTAGACCCAAAAAAAAACAAACATGAAAAACTAATGAAACACTGGGAAGAAAAATTGATCCCTTTATTGTGATTGTAGGTTAGCGACCTGCCAAAATACTAGGGTGCCTCCAGGGTTCTATATCTGTTAGTTAAAGGATGTTCAAGCAATCCGGGCCTAAATATCCTCTCCTCCATGTCTGCTTCATTTGAAGCATCTAGAACAAAACTTTCTCTCTTTTTCTTTTTTTCCTTTTTTTTTTCTCTTACTTGTGATCTTAATCATCATCAGAAATTGTTTTTCTCTAACGGGTTTGAATGTATTTCTTCACATTTTAATAGATAGAAACTGAGAAATGCTGCAGAGAGCAGCCAGTAATGCATATTCATGGTGGTGGGCAAGCCACATAAGAACAAAGCAATCTAAATGGCTGGAAGAAAACCTCCAAGGTATATCATTTGTTTCTCATTTGCCAAATGGGGTTTCTTCTTTTATGGTTCATTTATTTATTTTTGTTTCATTGTGACTGAGGAAAAATCTTACGCTAGAAGATTCTCTTTTTTCCTTTTTTTTATTATTTCATTGCTCAGTGACTCTAGATTTACATTATAACAGATATGTTAGATAGATTTGTGCTGACAATGTTTCTTGAAGAATAGGGAAGGTGTGTGAATTGATTTGATAATTCTTGAAAATTTCTTCATTAATCAGGAAACAAATCAATGTAGCAAGGAACCAGAAAATGAGGGGGTGGAGGGGAAGAAAGAACAAATAGTTTGAAATGGATCTGAGTGTTGTAATGATTATTACAAATATAATAGGCACATATGAAATTTCAAAACTTTGCTTTGTCTCCCTCTCCATCAGGCATTTGATATGCACTTGAAAATTGCAGATATGGAGGAAAAGGTGACCAACATGCTTCAAATCATCGAAAACAATGGGGACACTTTTGCTCAAAGAGTTGACATGTACTATAAGAAGAGGCCAGAGCTTATAGGACATGTGGAAGAATCTTACCGAGCATATCGAGCATTGGCAGAGAGATATGATCTCCTATCAAGAGAGCTGCAAAGTGCCAATCGCACTATTGCAGCTGTCTTCCCAGAACAATTTCAATATGCAGTGGATGATTATGATGACGATGAAGCGAACAACCCCACCTCCACTTCTTGTGATGATGCTAAAATTCCATCCTATATTTCTAAAGGAAACATTCCGAAAGTCCCCATCATGCCAAAGAAGGAATTGAGGAGTCGTTCCATGATACTGTCTAGGAGGGAGCAGCTAAATAGAACTTCTAGCTCTGTTAAAGCTGCTGCACCTCCACGTTCAGGCCTAACCCAAGAAGAGGCCATTGAGGAAATTGATAAGATTCAGAAAGAAATTTTGGCACTGCAAACTGAAAGAGAGTTTGTACAAAGCATATATGAACGCAGTTATGCAAAATGTAGCAAAATTGATAAGCAGATAGCTGAGATGCAGACCAGAGTTAGCAGCTTACAAGATGAGTTTGGTAATGCCAATGTAATTGATGATAATGAAGCTCGGACTTTGATGGCAGCCACAGCTCTAAAATCATGTCAGGATACGTTGGTTAAGTTGCAAGAGAAACAAGAGAAATCAGATCAAGAGGCTAAAGTAGAGAGCCGAAGGGTTAAGGAAATGATCAAGAAGTTCTCACACCTCCAGGAAGAATTTCATCCCAATAGAACAGATCCGCAGGTGCTAACTGTTGAACAAGAGACTGAATCAGAAAACACAGATCAATCTAACACAGCACTACTGCGGCAGAAGATTAAGAAAGAGCTGGAAGCAGATTCCAATTCCTCCCTCACAGTGATGCAACTAGCAAAGAGGATAGATGAGCTTGTTCACAAGGTTGTCAGCATAGAAACTGCAGTTTCTTCTCAACATGCTCTCATAAACGTATTAAGGTCAGAAGCAGATGGGCTTCAGGAACATATTAAGACCCTGGAACAGGAGAAGGAGATCCTCAAAGAAAATTCGGAGATCATGAGCAACAAGCTGAAGGAGTTGGAAGAGGAACTGCGCAGAGTGAAAAGCCTTGACCAAAATATCAAAGAGCAAAATGAGAACCTTCAATCACATTTCACTGAAGCAAGTTGTAACGTTGATCATTTGTCAATGAAGTTGCAAAATCTGAAGCCAGATGAGGAGGTAGAGAGTGCAGGCATGATAAAAAATGAGGTAGCTGCTGCAGATGCCCAGAAAGAAAAGAAAGAGAAGGATGAGGTTACTAATTCTGTCGCAGCCAACGGATCTGACAAAAACCAGAAGCCTGCTGATAAAAAGAAAGAATTGTCACTTGCAGACAATTATCTTCATAATCTTGCAGAGGAACTGGAGACTGATGAGGAAGAAGATCTACCGAAATGGAGGCGTGCAAGTGGGCTAGAAGACAGAGAAAAACTTTTACTGGAAGATTACATGATGGTACTTAGGAATTATAAAGATGTAAGAAAGAGACTTGGTGATGTGGAGAAGAAAAATCGAGATGGGTTCTTTGAATTGGCCTTGCAGATAAGAGAATTGAAGAATGCTATTTCAGCAAGGGATGAAGAGATTCAATCTTTAAGGAAATCGAGTTCTCTGCGAAAAAATGAAGATGAAAACAATGATATTAATTCAACAAAAGATAAGTACTATGTTCATGCAGAATCTCCAGAAAGCACGATATTAACGCCTAGCGTCATGGCTTCTAATCACTCAAACTTCAGTTCTCCGCAGCAGGCAATTTTTGAGTCTGCACGTGAACATCAGATAGAATCTAGAAGAAGAATGCATGAATTGGCAGCACGAGGAGGCAATAACGGGACTACTCCAAAGGAGATTGAGAATGAGATCAGGACACGAAGTGTTGATACAATACATGTTGCTTCAGCTATTGAAGAAAAAATCCGTTCAGACATTGATGTACTTCTGGAGGAAAACTTGGAGTTCTGGTTGAGGTTTAGCTCCTCGTTTCATCAGATACAAAAGTTCCATACTTCAGTCCAAGATTTAAGAAAGGAGCTAGCAGACCTGACAGAGAGCAGAAGTCATGATGGAAATGTTAAAAATACAGCTATCATCTCAGAGGCTCGACCAATATACAGACACCTGAGAGAGATACAAACAGAATTAACGTTATGGTTGGAGACTAATTCAGTACTCAAAGAAGAACTGCATGGTAGATATGCATCCTTGTGCAGTATTCAAGAAGAGTTATTAAGAGTTACCAACGAAACTGCCAAAGCAGAAGAGCCTGAAATAAGCGTGTATCAGGCTGCTAAATTTCAAGGTGAGATTCTCAACATGAAACAAGAAAACAAGAAGGTTGCAGGAGAGCTGCAGGCAGGTGTGGACCGTGTGAGCAATCTCAAGGAAGATATCGAGAAGACTCTGTCAAAGATGGATGATGAGCTTGGATTTTCAGAAGCTAAACATAGAACATCTCGTTCAAGGATCCCCCTGAGGTCTTTCTTATTTGGTGTTAAGTTAAGGAAGCACAAGAGACAGAAGTCTGCATCAATCTTCTCATGTGCATTTCCGGACTTTGATGGACTGAATGATGATATGCCTGTGGAGGAACGCCCAGAATAGAATGATTCTTTTTTTTCCCCCTTTCCTTTCCACCTTTCTCTTTCAAATCTCTAAGAACTATTGAAGAAGGGACCTATCTTAGTAGATTTCTCTCTCCCGCAATGGGCATGATTCCGATAGCTTTAGAAACGCAAGGAAGAATTTGATGAAAGCATTATGTTCTTTCAATCATTGGTATCACGTTCTATTCAAGTATTTTAGTTACCAATAAGTAATGGATCCTTTCTTCGTAAGTTCTTCTTAGTCCTAAATGGTTTGTCTATAATTCCGAATTTACCCATGCAGCTGTACATTGAGATTGTGAAAAGAGTTAACATTTGATTTTTGTTTTGATTGAATTGTTCTTTTGTTGATCTGCCCTGCATCATCATGTCTAAATTTTCAGGCAGGAGAAACAAGGAATTATTTTGTCGGACAGCGTTTGATAAACATGAAATGGAAGTACAAACATGAACCACCTTTGCATATGACAATAATAAGCTTTCCTTTTAACAATGCCTGGCATTTTAGCATCCAGAAATCTCCACTCCAAGCAAAAAAGGAAGCATCTTTGCGCCATAACAAAAATATGCATTCGATCATTTACTTTCCACAAAATTCTGCAACTGATTTACAGTATTACACTAGTTAATTTCTTGAGTTAACTAGAATGCAAATAGAAGATTACCCTGAAAGGAATGAATGAAGAAAAAAATTTTCCTGCTACTTCACACAATATTATCTAACCTTCCCTCTGTAATCACATTGCAAGGTAGTGCTTTGCTTACAGCTTCAAATTTTTCGCTGCTTTCATCAGTAGCCATACTTGGCAGATCTGCTTGTCTGCTTCCTGTGCACTGATTGTCACCAGTCTTCTGACCTGAAGATTTATTTTCATCTTCTCCAACTGCTAAACAAGTGCTCTTATCACCACATTCAGAAGGGGCATCCACCATGTCACTTTCACCCATTTCCACTTCCAGAGAAGCATTAGAACTCTGAGCAACAGCTGTTTGATTCTTAGATTCTGCTTCTTGGTTTGGCAATGCCGCTTTTCCTTCTTGAACTGGCTCACTTCGAGCATTTCCAGAGACCAAGCCTCCACTTTCTAGGACTTGCTTTCTCGTCACATCCTTGGACATAATTTTGGTATATCCAGTAGTTTCAGTGTCTTGCTTTGACTGAATTTCAGCACTAACCTCTTCCAATGACATGTTGATGGCTGCACCAGAAATTGGAGTAGGCTGAGTGGTTTGCGAGGAAGCTTTCTCCAAAGGAAGGAGTGGGTCACTGGGTAAGACAGCTGGATGGGTGGAAAATGATGCAACTGCAAGGTCATTAACGTGAACATTAGGATAAACCTCCGAATGGTTGGATGCACCACCAGCCAGGGATGATATTGAAGAACCAGCTGCAGGCATAGTATGAACAGCACTCTTTCCATGAGCAGCCTTGAGCAATGAAGCAGCATTTGATTGAGTAGCAATGCGGGCCCCTGCAGCAACTGCAGCAGCTCTTACTGGATTTGAACTAAAATTAGGCTTCACTAGTTTGTTCACAGCAACTTGAGAGTTAGCAGCAGAACCCAATCGTCCTATTGAAGATGATTTTGTTGCAAAGGTGCGTTCAGACTGGACTTGAGAAGTTGAAGTTTCACCTGTACCAACAATCATAGATTAATTACCAGGACCCAATAAAGCAAGAGCCAGCGTTGAAAGTTCACAACAGCTGCGCCAGTTCAAAGTTTAACTTGCTTTTCAGAATGTATTTGTTGAGGTAGAGAAGACAATTACCGGAGTTGTTTGTAAATGTATTCTTAACTGGCAGATCAAGGGCCAAATTCATTGCATGACGTGCTGCTTTCTGTGCCTCAGTCAATTGCACACCACTTGCGTTACCTCCCAGATTCCAGTTGCCAAGTCGCCTCTTACGAATTATGGCCCACCTCTGCTTGGGACAAACTATAACTATTAGAAGAACAAAAGCAAAGAAAAACTGAGCTAAGAGGAGTACAACAACAAAACACTAAAAATGCCAGCAATTTGCCCCACTTAGTAAGAAGAATAGACTAGAAAAGAATATTGGTGACGGTGAAGCCAGATTGAAACTTTACAGACAAGATCAACCGCATTATAAGATTCATAAAATTTATCACAAAAGACAAAAATGACATGTAAAATCAGAAAATTTCCGTTGCCGGGATTTGAACCCGGGAAAACTGGGTAAACCCAGACATCCTAACCGGACTAGATGACAACGGATTGTTTTACATGGCAGTATCTATTTTTTGATGTTATAAACCAAATAGATAAATCTACCAACGGTACTTACACATATAAATTCAATATACTAATAAGTAATATTTATTGGAAAACTTGAGCAATTAACCGTTTAATAGAAATAATTAATTCATGTCATAGTCCAAACATCAATGTTATTCTGTGCACATAATATGTAAATGCATATCATCAACATTGATTAGAGGTTGACAAAAAATGTAGAAAATGTACAATGCCTATCTCAGCAGCTTATCAAATAGGAGAAAGAAGAACATGCAGAACTAACATTATAGCACAGAGGGTTTTGAATGCGTGATTCGCCAATGTTACATCAGCTTGTATACATGTCATCCACTTTCAAGAAAATCAATTAATAAAAGCACTTCAATCAATTACATATAATGGTTAAACAAAAAAGCTATTGATAGAACTTCAACTTCAAAACTGATGTAGATACAGATGACTCACAAAGTTGATTCCAAAAATTGCTTCTGCTCTTAAACCTTAAGTCTTAACAATGATGTAAAGACATGGCTCAATATGTAACCTTGATAAAAATCAAAATGGATATATATCTCCGACCCAGTATTGGACATTAATTGCGTTCTTTCTTAAAATGTTTTGTAAATATCATCAATCTCTTCAATACTCTCTCTCTCTCTCTCTCTCTCTCTCGCTCTCTCTCTAAGATAATGTAACAGATGTTATGCTCTTCAGCCTCCTATCAGATGCAGTACTTAACACTTATTGCATCATGGATTATTACTTTACTCTTGTCAGATGGCTTTTTCATGTAAGCTTCTATTCTGCACCTAAATTATCAAATTTTAAGTATTTTTCTGGGTCTCAGGTAAGGTGGTAAAGGGACATGGCTTTGGAGTACCATAGAGCTCAGGCCTCAGGTAGAACTCTTACAGAACAAAATAATAAACATAAGAAAAAAGAGCCTGTCACTATGGTTCAATGGTTGCACCAAATAAAGGAGTTACTGCATCAAACTGCGGATAACTCAAG
Organism: Cnidoscolus chayamansa; assembly: GCA_948266635.1. Lineage (NCBI taxonomy): Eukaryota > Viridiplantae > Streptophyta > Magnoliopsida > Malpighiales > Euphorbiaceae > Cnidoscolus > Cnidoscolus chayamansa. Next base: position 12,134 of record CAOGCB010460438.1, on the reverse strand, counting down.
TAGTCTTTTCAAACCTTCCTATTCAGAAGAGAACGAGCATTGGAATGCGCAATATACCCAGCTATTGCAAACCTCCCTGCCATTCCTCATTATGTTGTTTTTCACCATATCTTGGATATCCTATCCAGCGTCTTTTCTAAAACCCTTTTATCAATACAGTAATAAATTTGAATTACAGTGCCTCATATATGTCTCCTAGTGGGATTGGGATTACAACTAGCTCATCATGTATGATCAAATCCTTACTCTGTATTTCCTTGAATTAGTCACACAAACAATTTCTTCTTAAAAAGAAATGCTTCTTTATTCTGAACACCTCACTTTAAATATACTTAGAAAACCTCTCCATCCAAAACCATGCAGAGCGCCAGAAGAAAGCCAATTTATATAGTCCCATATGCATATGTAACATTCCAAGTAGCCTTTCAGGGCTGAAATCATTCCTAGCCCATGTATGCATATCATATATCTTAATGCTTTCCAGGAACTTTCAAGGCATACCCAGGAAAAGCAACCACCTATGAGATTATATGAATCCCCAATTCATACAGGAACTTCCATTATGATATCAAAGGTAGAGTTATTTTAGCAAGCAAAAAGAGTTCTTAAGCAAACAGAAAATGATTCATTAATCCTGGTAAGCTACATGTTTGACTCCAAACTATGAGACTAAAGAAAATAAAGAAATTTTGCAGACTAAAGAAAGTAAAAAATTCCATACATAATGCATGGTAGGAACATGAAGGATGGCATGGAAAAAGGTAGGGGATGAAAACATGTGAAATGAAAGGAACATTGGGAGGAAAACAACCTGAGATAGCTGTGAAGCTGTTCTATCCCACTTGAATTCACTTCGTAAGATATTTGCCCAATTTCCTTCACCATATTTCTGCACAGCAGCAATCAATTCCATGTCCTCTGATTCCAACCATGGTTTTCTTTTCCTTCGTGCAGGAATAGTGCCACTTGCAGATCCATTTGCATCCAATCCTTCAGTGAATGATGTTCCGGCAGGCAGAGGCTGTTTCTGAACAGAAACTGGAACTGTAATATTCATCCCACTCAATGTAGCAGGTTGTGAATTTTCTGATGTAGCTCTAACTGATTGCCCATTAGGTATATTTATAGTTAAGGGAGCCTCAACCATTGTGCCATTTGGGTGGACAGAGTCACTCGGTATTCCAGAGGCTATCATGACCTAACCAGACAACCGATTAAAATAAGCTTACAAAAATGTACTAAATCACAGTCACCAATATGGAATGAATTTCTTAAAGTGCTTCAAAAATAAATTTAATTTCCCATTAGTCATGAGACTGATCTGCCATCCCCAATTATATACAACCCAAAAAGACAGAAATTACATCATTTTGCTCACTTGGATTCACAAAAATGTACTGTACATCAACATTCTATCCCTGAGAACATCTTTCAATAATACTCAGTGAAGAGAAAGGAGGAAAGGGCCGAAGGCCATCTTATCAGTGCACCACAAGGTTCATGACTTCTCCAACTCCTATCTACATTTCCTGTTGTGCTAGGATAATTTCTATATTTTTTTCCTGGCAAAGAGGAGACTTTATAGAAGTAAAGTTCCCTGGGAGGCACCCCAGTAGTTTTTTCAAAAAAAAGAAAAAAAAAAAGGGTACACGTCATTTGTCCATCCTATCAGGAATTTTCAGAATTTTGTACATTAAAAAAACAATTTTTTTGTTTGTTTCAGATTTTCATTACTATAGCAAATGAGTCGCCAGAGCCGAATTTCTGTGTATTTACCTTGACACAAGCAGCAGCCTCAGTAGAAGCTTCACTACTAACCTCCGGAAATGCTTCTAATTCATACTCTAAATCACTGTCATCATCCTGCAGGACAGAAAATAGCAATAATGTCATAAGGAGGAGGGGAGGAAGGTATATACTATGTTTTGGAAGCTGAGGAATTTGAGGAAAGTAGCGAAGGCAAACCAGAGGCTGAGCTCCATCTTCCAATTTTTCAAGTAAGGTGTGTCGATAGGCCAAATGCCTCCATAGCATCTGGTACTCTCTCGCATTTGAAATCCCAGTTGTCGTCTTCTTGACAAGCGCATTCCAATCAATATTCACACCTTCGAATTGAGCCACTTCTTGAAGCAATGCCAGCACTGTATTTGCAGTATGCCTTACACCCCAAAAGCCGAAAACTCAACCTTTTAGCAAAAAGAAGAAATAAGACCAATAAATCTCCATAAAAACGAGCAAGATCAAAAAAGTTACCTTTGCAGGAGAGTGGAGATGTCTTCTTCGCTAATTATTCCCTTCTTCGGTCTCTTGGATTTCTCAATCATTGTGTTTGCCTATAGTAGAATTGAATTGCATATTAAGTGGAACACTGAAGCAATAATTACTTGCTAAGTCAAAACCCTAACAATGGATTTACAGAATGAACGCAAGAGATTGAAAATACTGAGAGGGGGAGAGAAAACGACCGACTAAGAGCGTGTGTGACACGCGCGCTAGTGTGGGGGGGGGGGATGTTTTGAGCGGAGAAAGAAACGGCGAGCAGTAGAGAGAAAAAAGGCTAAAAGGACCGAATTGCGGAGCGGCGTATGGGACTGGACGAGGATGTGATGGTAACAATAGAGTGACGAAAATGCCCTCGGCGTGATCCAAGGAGTTGTTGGTTTGGTGCCTCTTGATGATGAGTTATCGGAGAGGATGCAAACTTACGACTGTGGTGCAGGTAGCACATGATCTATTCAAGTATTTAAGTAGGCTGTGATTTGGTGCCATTAGCCTGTAAAGTGCCACACCAACTCACCTCCATAATATTATTACTGAAATAATGTAAGATTATACGAGGGAATTAAAGACGTTTCAAGCTTGCATTTTATTATAATATTATAATTTAACTTAATATATGGAAATTGAATGAACAATATTTATGCGACAAATTATATATCTATCTCCACAACTTCAGATCCTTCCTGAGCTCATTCTTTAGACCAGCAAGTTGTCCTACTTCCATTACCCTTCACAGGAAGGACAATCAATTCCAGACCGTATATATCTGCTTCTTCCAAATTCACAAATGTCAAATTTGTTCGAAATGCTATATACTCTACTTTGTCACTCTCAACAGCTTCTTCAATCAGAATAGTTTCATCTTCTTGTTTCTCTGCAATCTATTCTGCTAATTCTATAAATCTCCTGTCGCAGGGTAGAAATCTGTTCAAACTATGCTAAACACCATCTTGGTGCTTTGAATTTTATTTTCATCAGTTTTACTGGTGCAATAATTTCTTGTACAGACTGTCACAAGTTTTGGCCCTGAATCTCCCCTGACCTTGGATAACGATTTCCATATCATCGCAGAGATGACTTCAAAATGCGAGATCTTTATCTGTCGGACTACACCAGAAACTTTTGATACTATGTTGTCTAGCTGTTTTGTGGTGAAATTGAAGCAGTGACTTTCCATTTTACAGTTATTGGTAGCTAGCCAGTAGTCCCCAACTGGGTCGACCCGTTTTAGGGAAAATGGTTTCCGGATGGGAGTTGAAAGTGGGTGTTCCGATTCCTTTTGGCGTGGCACGTGCAGATACCTGGATGGCAGGGGCACATAACCTTTCATGTGTTGGCCCCGCATGTTGATGAAGGTTGAAGCTGAGAATGGATCTCCAAGAACATGAGCCCAGCGGAGTCCCACAGACACGCCTCCACATTTGAACTACGTGAACTGAACATCAAATTATCAAATAAATAACTTCAAAATTAAATCGAATTAAAGCAAATTAAAATACAATTAAGCCCATGATTTATTTACTCGAGATTAAAAGACTTTTACCATTCTTAATTGACGAATTCTCAACATTACATGCCATTAGATTAGTTCTTTAAAAAAAATAAAATCTAAAACTATCATTAAAATATTAAAAGTTAGTAACGGAGGCGGCAAACTTAAAATCAGCCTACCAATAGCATTGATTCGGCTCTTTCTTTTTCCCCATAAAATTGGCCATAAAGGTAGTTCAGTGCTCGATCCTTTTCATTTACTGCAGTGATTTATGGTTCATATTGTGGTCGTACTTTGATGTTCCAGAAGAAGGAACCTACTCTTTATACCGTTTCATGCCTTGAAGCCAAACAAAGAGGATACGAATATACTATAAAAATTTTAGTTTACAGTACCTGCAATTTTTTGGAGCGCAGAAAAGCTAATGCGAATCCAGATTTAAAATCCTTCATTTGTTTGTAACCTAATTAAATATTTATTTTTATTTCTAAAAGTTTAGAAATAATGGAGTACGTGTTCCTTCTCGTTTTACAGTTAAACTTAATCCAACAGGAGGAAAAAAAAAAAAAGTGAAACGTCATAATAGTATTACCTGAATATAGAAGAGGGGAGAGAATGCTAAATCAGGACCGAGAACTTGATCAGTAGAAAGAAATCTATCCACAGAAAAATGACAATCATCATTCCTTGCCAGCAACTCTTCTATAGTTTTGTCACATTGTGCTTCAACAATCGGCTCCACCGCCATCGTTACACTTGATGAAAGGTTTTCCTGTTTCAGATCTCCGAATCCTCCCTCAGGCGGTGAAGAAGAGAGCTAGCCAGGGAAACATTGGCTTCTTCAAGTCATAGACAGTGAGACCTTCAACTGCTTCAGCAGAGAAAACAGCTCTAACGTAGTGCAGCTTCAAGGCCAAGCTCATATCTGTGAGTGGATAGTCGGTGTCGTTAACCTGAGCCGGGACCACGGACGATACCTTAATGCCGGAGACTGCAGGCGATAACTTGGTCATGGAGATTTAATAGGAATAAAAGGAAAAGGTTGTGTGAAATAGAGATTTGGGAGAAAGGGGAGAGGGCAGCTTCAGTTGAAACACAAGGCTAATTAAATATTTTGGATTTTTCATTCTGAAAGTTTCTGAACTCTTCCACGAAAGTTGACTTGCCACCTCTAATTCTTCTTTTTTATTTTAATTTAATTTATATTAAAATTTGTTATTTGATATGATGCAATGAAATATATATATATAATTTAATTAAATTTTAAATATAATTAGTATTTAGTATAACTCTATGATTAAAAATTCATATATGAATATTTCCTAAATTTTTTTGGTAACCATAAAAAATATGTATTGGGAGTTTGACGACATGACAAGTAATGGAATGTGACAGGGAAACTAATAATGTTTTTGCATAGGTTGAACATTTATGTTGAATTTATATTAATTGGCAAACCATTTCTCCTCTTCTTATATTATCGAAAAAAATAGTATAATATATGTATAATTACTAAAATTTTAACATATAAATTATATTTTATGTAAATAAATTATTAAAATTAAATGGATCGCTTTGGATAACTTTAAGTAATAGGAATTTATCAAATTTTGTTTGATTAATTTATGATAAGGCCATATTAATATATATATATATATATATATATTTAAATAATAAATAAATTTAAATTGGAATAAGGTGGTGATACATTACTATTCATAATTTTCTCAAATTATTTAAAATATTATGCAATGAAATTATATTGTAATTTTATAAATATTTTTTTATTATTATAATAATAGTAATAACTATTATGAAATTAAAAAGTCAAAATAGAATATTAAATAGGAAAATTAGTAATATATATATATATATATATATAAATAGAAAAATATAAAAATCTTAAAATGGATAAAAATGATAAATGTTACATAAATAGAATATTAAAAAAAGCAAATATTTAAAGATTGACGAGGAACATAAATATTTTTCTAAAATTAGGAGAACTCATAATTATACTGTAATTTTATAAATATTTTTTTATAATAATAAACATTAAAGAGTCCAAGTATAATATTAATAAAAAGAGATAAAATGCTAAAAATAATAAATATTTTATAAAAAGAGGAAAATAACAAAATATAAAAAAATATATTTTTCTAAAATTAAAAAAAAAAAGAAATTGGAAAATTTTGAAATGGTGATATGTATGAACTTTGACAATATAGAAGAGAATGCATGCATGATGATGCAATCCCAGTCCCCTAAATATAGAGATTACTATGTACAAAAGTAAATAGTGATCGGTAATCGTTCCTCTTCCTCTAATAAATGCCATTAATTCCCATTTGACGTCTACAAACTCCCATATTCTCCCTCTCATCTCCTCCATGAACCCTCCTCTCCCATGGATTCCACAATAACTGTCCACAACTTATTCAACATTCCACACAAAGATACTGATTGCTTCTTCATGGATGAATCCTTTGAAATGTATTTTAATTTCTCAATCACTTCCACTACTTCTTCATTTCATTTGTATGATTTTAATGTAAAGTTTCAATTTTTAACTCTTATTACTTTTGCTTCCATGTATGCTTCCAGACTTTCTGAACTTCCACCGTTGGAGAGCTTTTGGGAGTTGGATTCTTTGCCTTCACAGTATGGTACCAATTTTCGGTTCCAAGGATTTAAGGAACTGAATATGAATGACTACGTGTTTGGGGATAATCCTCCTCTTTCTTGGGATGAAGATAGTCTGGTCGACGTAAAGCCACTGAGAATTATTACTTCTAGCGTTTGCGATGATGATGATTTTGCTGCTAATTCAAGCAAGGAAGAGGAAAATAGGGTAATAAGTGGAAGGAAGAGGTCTGTTCCACTAGAGCTTGATGAGATTCGAAAGCACTTTGATGTGCCAATTACGAAAGCAGCCAAGGAAATGAAAGTGGGATTAACTGTTTTGAAGAAGAGGTGTAGAGAACTCAGTATAATGAGATGGCCTCACAGAAAAATTAAGAGCTTGAAATCTCTTATCAACAATGTCAAGGTACATACGTAATTAGTTTAATTTGGGTTTGTTTATACATAAGAGATCGTAACTTGTGTTATGTAATTACTAAATGGGTACAAATTAACACATGCAGGAGATGGGCTTGACTCATGAAATAGCGATGCTAGAAGAGCATCAAAGGCTCCTAGAGAAAAAGCCAGATATGGAGCTCAATGATTCTACAAAGAAGCTCAGGCAAGCCATTTTCAAAGAAAATTACAAGAAGAAAAGGTGCTTAGCATCCCATGCTTGACTTGACCCTCTTCCTATGTTTTTCTCTTAATTCATGAATAGGGAGGGGAAAAACTTGCTATTAGGAGGCTTATTTTTTGAATTCTATACACACATATGCAATGTATATACATATAGGCTGAGGAATTAATTGGATCTACAGATGAAGTATACGAGTAACTGAGTGTTGATTAGGTTTTGCTATCGTTGTGTTTAGTTAATTAGTCAAGTTGATAAAATTTCCTTTATTAAGTTCCATCGTTGCTAATGTCATAATAACTAATTTCACTATAATGGATAATTACTAGAGTCTGACTGGCAATAAAACAGTAGGATGCAGTAAAAAAACTCATCACAATTTCAAATTCTTTCTACTAGTATTATTAACAGTGATACAGTAATATCTATCACTTTAAATAATAGAAAAGATTTCCAATATACTTAGGAGATAACAATATTATCTTTATACTATCCCCATATAGTTAATAACAATATTTTTGTTTCTACAACTTATAGAGATGATTTCAAACATAAAGATAATATATAATGTTTCTGCAACGTATAGAGATGAATTAAAACATAAAATAATATAGAAACTCCATTAAGTTAACATAAGTTGGAATTAATTAAGTGGGCAACATTTATCCGAAATTATTAGAATTATCACCATTAGCATTGTTCCTATTATCCTGTATATATACAAAATTTCAACCAAAAATGGCATGGGTATTAGAGCACACCACTTGGAATTGAAAGTGACCAGATCAAGAAGATCAAAATTTGGCATTTGGCTACAAGTCACTGGTTTGTCTCTCAATTGTTCTGCTGCCTACGTCTCCATGGGACCACCTGCTTAAAGCTTTCATAGATGTTTGTCTGCAGTTGCAAATCACAACAAAGCATCAATAAAAACCACTTTCAGAAATCAAATACCTGTAGAAATCAAAAGACTTAACAGAAATTATATATTTACAAACTTCCTAGGAACACACATTCTTATGTCTTGGATAAATTATTCAAGTGCTTTCCCTGGAATCAATCAAGATATTCCATAGCTTCTAACTGTTGAGCATTAAAACACCATTATCTACTTACCAACACATGTAATCTTGTGGAAGAGAAACTCAAGAAGCTGGATTTCTTTCTCATCCTTGTGATCGTTACCTTTGAACCAAAACCATCATCCCCATTATCAAAAACCGGAGAAGATGAAAAGTCAACACTGTTATCCCCAACCTCTTTATTCCTTCTAAAACCCACCCACCGGTCAGACCCAAATATTACTCTCCCTGTATTTCCTCTGCCGCCCAAGTCCTTCAAGCTATTAAACGACGATATTCCTTTGCCAAACGACAAGGACCTGGAGCGAGACCGGGAGTGACCCAAATGAGGTCCATCCAAGATATTGCTAGGAGAAGGCATGTTATTGACTTTAGCCTCGCATAATAGCCTTGGAGGCAATTCTAGGCACTTTGCAGTCTTGGACTTGGGCTCCTGCTGATTGGTGGTGGTGCAGGGTCTGGGCTTTCCTGGTGCTTCTTCCCACTGGAATGGAACTGAGGCTAAGGTACGCGTAGGTGTAGTCGGTAACCCCGGTTGCTCATTTGGCTTGTTTGGAAGCGAAAACAAGGAGAGCTTAGGTGTAAAATTTGGTTCAGAACCCATAGTTTTGAAAATTTTCAATGCCCAAGCTTCTGTGCCTGAAAGATCATGCAGGAGGGGTTCGCAGTAGAAAGTACCGAGTTAGTGTTATGACTTTCTGATGAGGAGTATAAGGTTAACAGGTAGGTGTAGGTGTGGAAGAATCAAAAGGGATTAGGTAGAAACAGAGGGATGGTGGTGGTGAATGTGAATGGTGAGGAAGAAGGAGAACGCTCCAAGCATTTCTTCTTCACGAGTTCCTTTCTCACACGGCTGGGCAAAGGGAGGGTCCCACCTTGGTGTGGTAAGAACCACTTTGGGCAAAGTGAGGGTCCCACCTTGGTTAGTAACGATCATCGACGGTTAATTTCTTTCTTCTCAAAAGTCGTAGGAAGAGAAACGATAAAATAGAGCGAGAGAACTAAACATCAATCTTACCTTTTTACTGGGGAAAAATATTAAACTTTTAAAAACTTATTTCTATTTTTATTTTAAAATTACTTAATCATAATAATTTATATTTTATAAAAATCTAAATTTTTTTTTTATCTTTACATTAAAGAAATCATTAATCGAATAATTTAAACATAAAGTAAATTATTAATTTTTTTAAAAATCCCGACCTCTAGAAATTCTCCCTTTTTATTAAATGAAGTGAGTGGATGGCTATGGGACAATAATGATTTGGTGATGTCAAATGGCTAATTGAAACACTCATATATATATATATATATATATATATATATATATATATATATATATATATATTAGTGATAGTACGTTTATGGGAAAAGCTTGTTGACTTTTATGAAGATATCGAAGGAAAAAAAAAATAATCAATGTTAAAATAATATAGGCATCTTTTAATTGAGTCAAAATTCGTGTTTTGAAAACTCAATCAGCTTGTGGATTGATGAGTTCATTGGTGGGATTAAATTAAAAAGAAAAAAAAGAAGAAAGCCAAACACAATTTAATATTAAAATCTTTATTAAGTAAAAAAAGTTGTAATATCTCAAGAAACACCATAAAACATTAATCTAATAGGTTTTCTTTTATCGGAAATTTTAATTATTATAAATATTATTATTTACTTTTAGAAAATTTAATTTTAGGTACCAACTATTATTTAATGTATTGGGATCTCTATTAAATAAAAGAATTTATGTTCTGATTCAAGTTGGTGAGAAATATCACCAATTACATATATACCAATTGAATGTGAATTTGATACATCAAAATCTGTATATTTAATTGTAATATAACTAATGTTAAGACTGTATTGAGATGGTACTAATATCAAAATAAATAGGATGAGAAATTTTATTTTAGCAAAAGCAGAGCAACTTGCCCAAATGCCACTCACTTGAGGATTTGGACCACAACTCATTACAATGACCTCTCAACTCCTCATCAAATATTCTTTTTATTACATTCATTTCTAATTATTAATTACATGAGAAATTCATAGAATATTTTTAAAAATATTTATATTTTTAAAATTTTATTTTTATTGAATTAAAACATACATGTTTTAAATATAAATAGACACAGTTAAATACAAGTTAAATTATTACATTTTAAAAAATAAAAAGATATATATTAATTTTGAGGGAGGAAAAAAGAAAAAAGAGACATCAGCACCTGTTGTTGACACACCGTCAAGCACAAAGAATGGGAGCCAGGAATTGCCAATTCCCTAACTGGCCCATGTAGTAACACAGTGGCATCATGGTATAAATAAAAACTGAATATAAATTGATCATAACTTTGCCAATAATATAAATTTTTTTTCTTTCTATAAGCTAGGTAGAAAAACAAAGCAAAGATACGTATGGGAGTTGTGAAAGGCACGACTTTAGTCAACCCCCCAAAATTAAATAGACATGTTAGAATAGACAGAATTCTAACATAGGGCTTAACCATTAACAGAATTTCCACACTCGAATTCTGGAAAGGCACAGTTAAGCATGTTACTTTTTGAGTCTTAAAACCAAAATGAAAAGCACTTCTTTTAAGTTATTAGTTAAAAATTATTTAAAATTGATTTCAAATTTTACTTTGTACTGCATCAACCAGCAAGGAGGCAAAATCAAGACAAATTGCATCAACATTCAAAATGCATACAAAGAGAAATGCATGCCAACAAAGTTAAACAGAAAATAATACCTGCATAATTCTGATTTGATAAGGTCTAGGTCTACAACCATCAAGAATTACATCATTCTAACATTTTGTACTCCATGCATTAGTTCTATATCAATCAACATATCCATAGGAGATCAATGGATGACTGGCTTGAGAGGATGAGCTCTTAGGTTTGACAGGTCAAGATGTGAATCCAGTTCTTCATCAAGTTCCCCAACAATGCTTCTGAAAGAATTAATCAGAAAATATAAGCAGCCTCAGTTTCAGACTAAGAGAATCAGAATCAAGAACCAAGAACCAAGTAGTCGTATACTCCTCACTACCAAAAAAAAAAAAACTGCAAGTAATATTGAAGAAAACATTTACATGTTGTCACCCCTTATTATGTATAAACCCAGAACAAGTTGTTGAACGCCTTCCTGCAAATCAGTCAACTGTAAGTACACTGTATAGACAGGAGCTATAATTACTTCATTTTAAATAATTAGTAATTCAACTCAGATCAAATTAGTGAATATCCTCTAGGGAACTATTAATCTACATCAAATTTGTTATATAACCAAGAATAATCCACTGCTACATGTACAGTTTCTTGTACAAATAATTCATAAACCTTAGTAGAGTAAACCCGTTCATGAGATTCATCTAGGATGATATTTGTAGCCTGGTCAAAGCCTTTCAAGATTCCCTGAATTAGAAAGCCTTTTACAGTTAAGATATTACTATAAATGATTGCATGAATGTATTAAAGAATAAATGATGCAGCTGTATAATGAAAAAATGAGAACATACCACTATGTTGCGGCCATCATTGGTAATAACTGAAATTGTTTCTGCACAAAAGGGAAATAATTACAGGGCAACTATGCCAAATTAGAGAAATTAAGCCACAAAACCTAAAGAAGTCAATGCCATTGAAGCATGGAGGGCGTTCCTTTCCCAGCAAGAATTATGTTAACCACCACTAAAAACAAAACAAATAAAAAAAAGTCTAAGCTTGCTACAGAACACAAGTCATACACCTCAAAAGTAAGATATAAAGCATACTGCTAATGAGGCAAGACATAGTTTAGGTTGTCAACTTGCAAGTCTTTCTTCATATTTTCTATAAAACAACGTTACTCAAAATTTCTTATGCTATGATTTTTTGTTTAATGAATAATGATAGTATGTCAACAGCATATTTCATATGTCATATATTTTTAAAAATTTATTTATCATCATATGAAATTTTAAGATGTCGCCTTAACCTGCCTTTTCAAAGTAGTTTAAACAATATTGATCACTTGAAA
>CAOGCB010460194.1:0-13611 GCA_948266635.1 Cnidoscolus chayamansa | reverse complement strand
ATTTATTTAAAAACAATTCATAAAGATATCACTCACTTTTTATATTTTCTCAAAGTGAAAAATAATCATAAAAATAAAAATAAAAATAAAGTTAGACCATAATATTAGTAGAATAATTAATGATTAAATAAATGGGGAATTAGATTAAGACAGGAAAATTAAGGAAATGAGAGTTTGGGAAAATCGTAGGTTTAAGAAGGTAAGATAGAGGCAACACTATACGTATCGACAAGCAAGATCTTGCTCTTCTGTATTTGTCTTCCTTTCTCCACTCACATCGTGTTGCGCGTGTTGTCCGTCGTTGTATTTCCGTCAATTTCTATTTCCCAAACTGCCCTTATTCTCATTTCATTATTTTCCACATTAATATCTCGTGATTTAATTCACATAATCTCTTTGTTTTAATTTCAACTAATTATAATTTTCATTTCACATCAGTGTATCAATATAATTTAATCTTAGAGTCTTGTTTGGAAAAAAAAGGAAAATAAAATTAAAAATATAAATAAATTAAATTATTTGTAAATCATTAGACTCGATTTAACAAAAAATTAATTTAATTTAATTTTTTTAAAAGAATAAAATTCAAATTTATTTTTTAAATTTATTTATTAAATAAATTAAGTTTGAGCTTATAAATTTTTTATTTAAATTAAAATACTTATTTATTTATAAATTTACGAGTTAATTCATAAATATAATTTGTTAAAATGATTATTTTTAATTAAAATCTTTAGAATTATTAGAAAACTTTATTATTTTTAAATTAAATAATATTTAAAATTATATTTTTTAAAAAATTATTTGAATTTTATTTTAATAAAATTTAATTTTGATTATTAAATAAAATAAATTTTATTTTATTTTATTCAATTTAAATTTAAAATAAATTATATTATAAATTAAATTTAAACACTTTCAATTCCACTTGTATACGGAAGTTAGGTAGTTGGACGTTGTTTGGATATCAAGAAAAGGGAAAGGGAGGAAAAGCACGTGGTATAAAATCGCGTGGAAGGAAACAAAGTTTACAAGGAACAGTGGCATTGGATTGGCCAAACATAAATAGACAAAAGAGTGTTATTTAATGCACTCATCGTCTCTTTAGATTTACATTGAGAACTGAGAGATTTCTTCTTCTCTGTCGCACTGCTTACTTAGGCCCCAAAATTTTTTTATATATATATATATATTTCCCAACCCCATTACAGCAAAGCTTCCTTCTTTCTTTCTTTTCTCTGCTTTTCTCCTCAGTGGCCTAAAGCCCATTTCAGTCACTGAAAAAGGGAAATGTTTGCAGCTCAGAACGGACTCAAGGGAGACCCCAGGCTACAAGGCATCTCCGAAGCTATTCGGGTGGTGCCTGGCTTTCCCAAGCCAGGTTTTCCCTTTTTTATTTTAACCTTTTCTTGTATGTATGCTTAAAAAGAGACTTTGTTGCTGCTCAGTGGGTTCTTTTCCTCTGTGGATTTTCCTCGAATATGTTTGCTGAGTGAATGCTGTTTCTTGACAGGGATAATGTTTCAAGATATAACAACGTTGTTTCTGGATCACAAGGTTTTTAAGGACACTGTGGATATATTTGTTGATCGGTACAGAGATATGGACATTTCTGTTGTTGCTGGTATTGCATTATAGCTTCTTCAAGACTTTTCTTCTCTCTGTTTCTTCATTTTACTACATTTACTAGTAATTGGTAAAATACCTGAATAAGGGAAGCCTATTATTATCAATTATTTTCTTTTTTTTGGCTTTGAAATTTATTATCTGTTTTGAAATAACTTTTTCAAGTTCAGAATTTTGCTAATTTTAGCTTTTGCTCTTTCAAGACTTGTTATCCACATATGGAAAGATGATGCATTTGCTGCAGTGCTTTGACAAATTTTTGCCTGATTCTCAAAAGTAATCTGAATTCCCTGTGAGTTGTGACAGCAGGAGAAAAGGAAAAAAAGAAAAGGGTAAAACTGGGGGTGTCTCTATAAACACAGACACATCGCTATTTAAACCTTCCCCTCCATTCCACCATATCCTGTGTCAGTTGTTATTTTGGAAAGTGAACTGGTATAGTTCACAATGAATAGTGGTTTCTTTTTCTTTTTTTGGGTTCGGGTTCATTTGAATACATTCTTAGATTTCATTTTTTTTTTTTGGCTTTTCTTATGCATTGATTCTATTCACACATTCTGTTTTCTTTTATTGCATGTTGAGAAGGATCATATTGCTTCTATAGGATTTGGTTAATCTGCTGCCTATTACAATGAATCTAGAGCCTTAATTCCGTGCTTTTATATTGGTCATAGATTTGTAGCAATGGATTATTAAAAATTGGGTGAGATCTTAAATTGCTGTCATGTTCTTTTTTCTGCATTTTTTATAACAATTGGGAGCAAAACTGATCAGCCGGCACATGAATGCTTGTTTCACAAAGGTATTGGTAGATGTGTTTGAGGGTGCTTTAAGAATGACAGTGTAAAGATTTTAATATCCTGTTAGGATTTCATGGTTAACTAAAGGTGTGATAAGATATTTATCATCTAAAATTTCTCGCTGTGATATTCTTTCAGATTTGTTTATACTTCCTAAATCTTTCAAGCTTTTCTTGCTCCCCTTTTTGAATATGTAGGTGTTGAAGCTAGAGGTTTCATGTTTGGCCCCTCAATTGCATTAGCCATTGGAGCGAAATTTGTACCTTTAAGAAAACCTGGAAAGTTGCCAGGTATGGGCTGTACCCATTTCCGATGACTTGTTTTGAAATTTGAGTGCCATTAAGATTTAGGGACCAATATGCTTTAGTTAGTATTGGTTTTGAAATTTTTTTTCCTGGGAATCTCTTACAGCTGAGTTTTCAAAGTGCTTGGTACACAGGTTCAGTGATCTCTGAAGGGTATGTCCTGGAATATGGAACCGACTGTCTAGAAATGCATGTTGGTGCTGTTCAGCCTGGAGAACGAGCATTGGTAATTGATGATCTGATAGCTACAGGAGGGACGTTGTCGGCAGCAATAAGACTTCTCGGTAAAATTGGCCTTCCCCTTGACCCCATTATCTTTACTCACTAGACCCTGCTGCTTGGCTTATTCTGACAAATAATGTGTTTCATATTGATGTATTATTAGAACGCATGGGAGCTGAAGTAGTTGAATGCGCATGTGTTATTGGGTTGCCTGAGGTCAAGGTAATAATTTAAGCAGTACCATGTCCTTCACTGTGAAATGATGAAAGAGACTAAATAATGAACGATTTGAAAACGTAGGACTAAACTATACATACTAAATAATGTGCTCAAACAATGTTGTCTTTCAGGGGCAGTGCAGGCTCAATGGAAAGCCACTTTACATCCTTGTGGAGCCACGGGACATAGATTGTTATCAAGGTATGATGGCTGCTTCTTTGTTGTGATTTCATGACATAGTGAAGAAGATGATGAAAAAATATGTTGTTTATTTGGTTGCCGATCTGTAGAGAGTGAATGTGCTTGGGCTGATTTGAAGAAAGAGATGATGCTTGAGCTGAGCATAGGCAATGATAATGATATGTTTGTATGATTCATTGTGCTGTGTTTCCAAGATGACATACGTCGAGATTTGCGCCTTGCTGATGTAGAAAAGTTTGTTTGCTTCAATAGCTGGAAGCTGCTCTTACGTTTTCTCCGATATATAAAAACCAATTCCAATTTCTAATTTGTCTTGCTTCTTCTCGGCCATGTTTCCTTCAAATTCCTCTTATAATATTATGGAATCTGCAATAATATTTAACAGAATTAATTACTTAGGGTTCTTAAAGTATTGTAAATGATTATGAGATTCCTATCCAAATTCATTGGCCATTGGGATTAGCACATTTTCTTCCAACTGGACATGCATCTATAACATCGAACAGAAAAGCAACATCCGATTGTCCTATGAGAAGAACCCAAATTTGTCGAACATAAAATAATACAGAATGCTTGTATTCATTTGCTCTCAGGTTTTTTTGTCTCTATTACAGTTAATGATGAGAATACAAAGTGAGAAAGACTGTTTCTTGTTGGGTGACTTGTATATGTGGAACCACAGAATTACAACACTTTCAACAGTTGAAGCAGGCGATCAATTACTTGTAATGATCATACTGCCAAAAAGAAAAGGAAAAACAAGAAGGAACAAAAAACAATATTTAACTCATCTTTCTATACGATCAATTTCTGTTGGAAGGAGCTTCGACATTTTTCCCAGCAGTGCTGCCAGTTTGAGCGGCAATCCGCGTGACATAATTCACCTGTTTTCTTAGTTTAGCGTTATCAGTTAGTATAGTTGCAAGCAAATTTTTTAACTCTGGATCTGTTGCCTCCGTATCATCATCTGAAGTAACAATTTTACCATCTTCAAATAGTGCTTGCGCCTGAATAGTCCACGCACGGTAAAGAAACGAAACATAGTTAAATATTTCCATATTGAAGATGCATTTCCCAAACAAGGAAAACACATCAGTAATTCCTAACGGAACATATCAAATCAAGATAACTGTTTTGCACGATGAGATAGATGCCAAATAATTTTGGTCACAGACAAGAACAAATGGGAGTATATCCATGCTTCCTGGTCAAGCACACAAAATGCCATATTTTCAATAAAAACCCTAAACACCACACAGAATTGTTTTATGATGACAGGCTGTGTTCCCCCAAAAAAAAAAAAAAGAAGAAGATAGTATTAGTACCTCTACAAGTAGAAGGCCAATTTGATCATCTGATGTAGACAACAAATCTAAAGCATCTGCCTGTGAGGAGTCCATGATAAATTTATCATCCTCCTTGCTAGGCAAATAGAGGTTGCACTCTTTAAGGTGGTTGCAAAGATTCCAGCAATGATGTAGCAGCTTCTTTCGAGCATTTTTCTCATGCATACTCCTTTCTCTTTCCTCTTGAAGAAGTTTCTGAAAAAAATCATATCATAGATTTGCATAATAATCAATACTTCCGTTACTTAAGCCAAATCATAATACTGACACAATGATGTAGGAAGTTCAAAATCAACTACCATAATTTATAACGCTGTAACACATAGCATTAAACAGTATTTTACAGTATTGACAGTATATCTAAATTAAGTAATGTAGTTCATGCAAAGGATATAACCAAATTTTCTTCATAAGCTTGATAAATGCATGATTAGTAATGCCATAAACTACCTCAACTTCAGATTTCTCTTTCAAAGATTGCCTAAGTTTATCCTTCAGTTCTTCCTGGGAATTTTTGAGAGATTTGAACTCTTTCGCCAGAAATTTAATATCTGCTTTTGATTTTGCTTCTAGCTCTTCATACTGTTTTGACAAATTCTCAAGCTGCTTTCTAGTAGCATCCAACTCCTGTAATGCTGTGTCTTTCTCCTGATCAGTGGAACCTGCACTTGAATTTTCATCCTGTAATAATTACATATAAATTCAATATATTGTAAAAGAAGGAACAAATTGAAAAGAGAACTACAAAAGGCAATAACAAAATGAGGCAAAAATAATGGCTGATACATAACCTCCCTAGACTTCAATTTCAACTCCATTTCTAATGATTCTCGCCTCAATTCCTCCATATCCCACTGCATTTGCGTAAGCCTTTCCCTCTCAAATAAAATATCTTGCTGCAGATTTTCTTTATTTTTCTGTTTCACAGTTTCAAGTTCTGCCTCCAAATCCTTGACCTGAAGAAAAAGAATTGGCTTCGGCCCTTTACATGATACTACAAGTAAATGTATACATAAAAGCCTTAGGCAAGATATTGAAACAGACAAGATATTGAAACAGCCAAGTATGTGCTCACATTTGGATATTATGAAGTTCAAAATGATCTTGCATACATGCCAAAATTGAAATCTATTACCATGATTAAGCACACATGAAATAGGAACAATGTCCACAAAAAAGATCAAGGTTAAATGTAACCCAAAGAGTGGCATCTGGAAAGCACATCTGGTTATAAGTTGACATACCTTTGTTGTAAGGTAATCTTTTACAGCTATTTGTTGATTTAATCTTGCTATAAGATCCTCCATGTCTGTTTTTGCTGTGGCTAACCTCCGCTGCATGGTTATTAGAATTCTGTTCATTTTATGAGGCTGATCCAGGGGAAGGATTATTTGTGCATCACCAGTAAATTGCAACTCTGTGGTGCCAAGAATTCCTGCCATATTCAAAACCTCAGCACCCTCATGAAGATCAAGAGATCCAGCACCAGATGAATTTGGTATACCAGAGTTTGGTATTTCGCTGCCTCTTAGTGAACTTCCATCACTTCCAAAACTCTCGCTAAATAACTTTTGAGCATGAGCAAAAACTTTCCCAGTCTCTGGCTCCGAGAAAATTTCCATTCCATTGCCAGCAAGAAATGAATCTTTAGAAGCATTTCCATTATATGTATCCTTCCGTATGACATTATTCAGATGTCTATCATTAGGTTTGTGCCTCGGAAAACCTTCAAGCTGCTCCAGAATTGTCTGTCCCATAAACAGTCCCTCATCAATGTTGGACATGCCGTACTTCACAAGCTTTTCTATTGGATTTGTCAAATCTTCATCCAATGTAATATCTCCTGTTCCAATTTCAAACAATTCATCCCTTCCTAACCTTGGTGTTCCAAGCTCCAAAGTGTCATAAGCAGTATCACTACCATAATCTGATGTCACTGACAAGTCACCAACAATCAGAGAGGTAGTTGAATGTGAAGGTACCTGAGGTGAAGAAGTTGTGCTGTCAATAGCAGAACTTGCCTCCAAAGTCTGCTGATTTACATCCTGAAATGCTGAACAAGTATAGAAAATATAACTTATTTTTTATAAAAGAAAATTAATTTGAGAAATCCAGGAGGCAAATATGTAGCACTATCTTGGAAAAAAGGAAAAGAAGGAGAAGAGGATGCTAGGTGTCTACTTTCACTTAAATATCAAAAGAAACTTGATGAAATAAAATAGCACATACAAGACCTCACAGCAGCTTCTAGTTCAAGAAAAGATGCCACTGCCATACTACGGGATAAATCAATGTCAGATAGCAGGTTTGTCATCCAGTTCTCCAAAGAACACCTTCTCTGCAACAAAACTAAGTCTTTTAAGAATATTAGTCACTCCTACGAGAATTAAAAATAGAACTTTCTATACAATTCCCAAATAAATTAAATAAACTTACTTCACATATCTGCACATCATTCTCATTAATTTAGTATATCTTCCATCACATTAGAAAAGTATACCAAGGAACAACTTTAAAATTCAATGTCGATAATTTGCCTATGTAAAATGATGCACTATTAGCTAAAACTAAAAAAGCAACATCAATGCCAGTAAGAGATTTGACAACCCAATCATAAAACTTATCACGTCTCAAAAAACAATTTTGAGAAAATCCAATGCAGAAGCCACTTGCAGGTCTACCAGACAGAAAAGCACATGCAACCATGAATTCCTTTTCCTACCTCTTCCAACAGTGCCCTGCTTTTCATTCGTAGTAGTCCCTTGGGAGGAGCTGGTGGAAGATTTTTCTTGGGAAATGATTGTTTAAGCTGCAGAGGAAGCAATTGATGATAAAAAAAACTGTTTAAAAATCTTAATTTTTGAATTCAAGTGTGTCTCCAGCTTCCATAAGGAGTTAACTTGCTAAGGTAAGAAACTGCAAAGTATAGAACTCACATTAGTAAATAACTTCAGAAAATCATTAAACCTTCTCAACACTCCACGTGTAGATGTAATCCCTTCTGGTGATTGCACACCAACCTGAACCCTGTAAAACTGCCCTTAAGAATGTTAAGATTGAAGATTGTAACACTGGTGCAAGTCGTTAATCATGAATGCCCACAAACATACATACACGCATGAATGTCCAATGAATTGAGAAAGTGACTTGACATATATCAGGAATCTTTGTTAATTCTCGCAAGTACATTTGGAAGCTAGCAACATTTGCATGAAATTGAATAGAAGAGGAAGCCACAAAACAGTCAACTTCTAATACCCCAATGGTTAAAACTTGAGATTTCAACATAGCTCTCAAGTCAAAGCCCAAATAGGGTGGCAAAGGTTTTTAAGAAAGGGAAAAGCTAATTCATTCTGTAGCCTAACCAATGGGCAAAAAGAAATAGTAATGACAGCTAATAAATTGTGTAGCGTCATAGAAGTTTATGGGTTGCTGATGAATTTGCAAAGCCAACTGCAAAGAAAACTGATTAAAATAAGTTACAAAGGCAACCTTTTCCCCATAAGTATTCTGGTTTGCTGGAATGAAGAGAACAGAAACCAAGAAAGTGCATCACCTTTTTCACCATACTTGCATATTTCAGAGATCATATATTAAGTTATATAACAGGCAGTTAACTAATGGTTATTGAATGCACAACATTTGTGCAAACTTAGAGGTGTTTTTCCAGTAAAGATCATTCTTATAAAGCTGTTAGGAACATGCAGTCATTTATATCTTGCAAGTTAATCCAATAGTTTATCATGTCAAATTTCTAGATACAGTGTAATAACAACATCTAACCCTTGGCATAGATAAACACTGGAGAGTCATTCAATTTGAGTACCACAACAGGATCTGAATCTCTTGATTTTGGGAGAACAACCCAGGAAGGTATAATGACACAATAACTCCATCCCGATCTACGATCATGTGGCCAAACAGTACTCCGCCCATTCTGCACAAGAAAATTTCTCCACTGTTTTATATATTGAATTTGAATTTATTAGAATATAATATAGAATTGCTACGAGGTTGATATTGAAATTACAAAATAGCAATAGCATAATCAACCAGGAATTCTCAGGAAAAGAAATTTGCTAGGTCAGAAGCGTTTGCAAAATGACAAACAAAGGGCTGCAGTTTAGAAGCAAGTTTTTATTAAACTATGGAGCCTTTTCTACACCATCCATGCATTAAATAGTTTCAAAAAATCATTCTGAAGATATTCCACATTTCCCATTGAGTTTCTAAGCCGTCTTACGTAGTTTTAACCCAGCACTAACATCCAGAGAAGAGTTAGAACCAAGATCACTCTCATCAGAAACGATGTTACATGTATGAAGGAAGATGACAATGCAACTTCTGTCTCAGCTCCGGTAGACTTTAATATATCAAATCATTCTGTTTGGATTACTAGAATGTTGTGATAGAATACGTATGATTTTAGTTTCTGGGATAACAGGAAGAAATCGACATGCACTTTGAGGTTGAGTGCTCCGTGCTAAAATACACGAGGCGCTTTCAATGTAATAGGCTATACAGCAAGTTGCACAGACAAAGAATGCAGCTTGAGTTCACCCAAAATATAATTAACCTTCTAACATTTATAAGAAAGAATGCATTTTCCATCTCCGACATGTTGGGCAAAAATAGCCAATTAATTGAAATTACACCTTTCTCAACCCATGATTTATACTCGCTTATCCTAGCTCTCGAAAAGCCTAAAACTTTCACCCATAAATACCAACGAACTCACTTTCGTTGGTCCCGATCAAGCGACTAAACTGTATTTGGTTTGTTAGCGAAGTTCTGAGAGTTCAAAATTTTAAATTAAATGTAAGATAAATAGAATGCAGAGTTGAAATAATTCGGCAACGTGCTTGGAAATTAAAAAAAAAATAAAAAAGAAATTACGAATCCAAGAGAGGCGATTTAAGTTCAAAATCAAGGAGAATTGAATCGGATCAAACTTTACCCATTTTCGAGGTGGAGGACTCCAATCCATCCCCAAAGGCAGGGGAGAAGTTCCATCATGCCTGTGCTTGGGTGGACTCGGTCTCTGCATCATCTTCTCCTCTCACTAAAAAATTCTCTGTCTATAAAGTGAGAGTGATCATATAAAAAAGTGATCACTCTCAACCTAACAATGATCCCTCGATATGAGTCTCCAATTCAATTCAGAAACAAAATTCGAGAATCTGATATAAAAAGTAACACTCTGGGAGTCGTTGGATATAGAGTGCTAGGGTTTTGATGCTCGGACCGAAGCTAGGAGTCAAAGAGACCAGATAAAATCCATACAAAACATAACTGTGGTCGTCGTCGCATTCCTTTCGGAGGAAAACGACACCGCACGATAACAGAGGCAGAGGCAAACGTGGCTGCAGATAGAGAGAGGGCCACAAGCGCAATGTGTCAGCAGCTGCTTGGATTGTGCGTTTCCTTGGTCTTTCCTCTAGAAAAAGAAACGAGAACGAGAACAAGAAGAGGGTCCTAAAGAAAGATCAAGTCCGAAACCGAAATCAACATCGAATGTCTTCTTGCATTTGCCTTGAGCTTCCCGGCAAGCCGGAGCACTTATAGTTCCAGAAGGGAAGCCCCTCCACCAGGGGATCAAATCGACTAGAAGCCCATCACGGTGAAACTCTCACGGTTTCCAAGGTAGTACCAACTGTGCTACATTCTTCAAATATAATTTTTCAAATAGTTAAAAATATTTTTTTAATATTTTTAAAATTTAGATAAATTTTTATAAAATATTCCGCTTTATTATGCAAAATACTTGTAATTAAAAAAATAAAAAAATGGGATAGTAAAATATAGTGATGTCTACTTTTAAATAGTTTAAAATATTTTAAAAGTTTTTTAAGGAGTTGTGACTAGTTGACCACTAAAGAGATTTGATCCAGCTAAACAATGGCTTATTGGCATGCATTTTCACTCTATAAGTTTTCCTATTACAAGTGAGTTGATGATTTATTGTCATAATTTTAATATTGTATTTAATTTATAAATAAATTAATATTTTTATCAAATTACTTATTTTTTATAGACAATAACTATTATACGTGAGGTTTTTATATGATATCATATTATAGTTATATTTCACTTGAATAATTAGTGTGTTTGATGCTAATAATTCTATTATAATGTAAAAATTAATCAAATAATCGACTAACTCGCTTTGAACAAGATAAGTGTCCTACGAGTCTATAAAATATTATAAATTCCAGCAAGAAGCCTAGTTCGGCTCTCTTTCTGACATGTTTCAACTTTTTCCCCTTGCTATGATTTTTACAGGCCCCAAAGCTCAGCCTAGGGCCTATAAATTTTAAAACAAAGAAAGAAGGAAAAAAATTATAAAGATAATTCCTTACCAAATAAGGAAAAAAAAATAAGAATCATTACTTATTTTTTCTTGTCCTTATTTTCTACACATCCAAACAAAAAAATTTATAATTATCTCAAAATTTTCAAAAATTTCAAGTGTTTTATACACTGTTTAATATAAAATATATATATATATATATGTATATATAATTTATAAGAAAAAATTACAAAAACTACTAATCTTACAATCTATTTGTACGACAATAAAATAAATATTTTGATTTTTTAGAAATAGAAATTAATTTTTAAGATAATAATTTATTTATTAAATTATTTATATTTAATATATAGTATAAAAATAAAATTTATTAATTATAAAAATAAACAGTATGAGTAAATTATATTAAAATGGAATACAAATTTTAATAGTAAGTATATTTTTAAATTACATATAAAATTTGTAGCATAGAATAATTTTGTTTTTTTTAAATAAAAAAATCTAAATGATAAATTAAGTTTTATATTAATAAATATATTTTAATAATAATAAAAAATATAACACGGTAAATATATATATTAAATAAAATTAACCGCATTAATGGTGGAATTTGTCTTGTACGATAGGAAACATTCCTGGCCAAGATGGTGGTCCAAATCAATGAATAATAATTAGTTGATTGAGAATATATCAAAATCTGCTAAGCATCAAATTCATAAAATTTTCCAAACATAGACATAGAATCCAAATTCTCTACACATCATATGTCGTATTTTTTTTTATAAATTATATTATTGGTAAAACTATAAATAAATTAAATTATTAACTTAGCAAAATTAAATATAAATTAGATTTTATTTTTTAAATTAGTTAATTTTAAATTTATTTATTAAATAAATTAAATTTAAATTTATTAATATTTAATGAAAGTTTCGAAATTCAGCTCGGATTTTTTGATACAATAATATCATTAACAATGAGAATAATAAGAAATGGAGAGTGATAACTTACATTAATCAAACGAAAATAAAACAAACACACAGTACTAAGCAAACAGGTTTGCTTAGTTTATTCGGACAAAACTACACGGCAACTATTGAGGAAAAAAAAAAAGAAGAAACAAATTGCAGACCTTTTTCTTTAAAGCAACTGAAAAAGAAAGCTCCCACAGATTAACCCACCAATCAATCTACATTAGCAACAAGTAACAAGAGTTCTACACATAAAGCAGAAACTAAGATAGCCAGATCTCTCTCTCATTTATCATTCTTGTGCACATTGGAAACCAGGAGGAATGGATTTGCCGCATGCACTGATAAGCAAGCTAAGAGTAACAGGCACATTCAAGTTGATACCAAGAACACTAGCTTTAATGGCAGTACATAGACAAAGAGCAGCTTCTAAGTCAGCCAAGCCTTCAAGAACAGCACAGCATTTGTCGCCTGATGGAGGACTTCCAACGACAACGTGAACAAGTCCAAGCAGGTCTGCGCATACCCCAAGCTTCAATGCATCTCTGGGACAAGTTGCCGGTGAGGGCGTAGGCTTAGGCTTAGGCTTTCTGCAGGGATCACAATTACCATTAGATAATGCTGAGAAACAAAGGAGAGAAAGGATCAAAATGCAGGCGGAGAGCTTCTTGGAAGCCATAGCTATCTATAGCTATACAGTAACTCAAAGAAGCTTGGTGGGTTTCTTTGGGGAGAGTAGCAGCTGCTTTTAAAGAGGAATTGTGAGGTGGACATTGTGAGATTGATTGAGTGGAAGAGAGCAGAAAAAGATGATAATGTACTGGTTGTAATTTTGCAACCACATGAGAAAGAAGTTTGTATGCTTTTGCTTCTTTGCTAGATATTATATCTGTGTTTGAAGCGTCCTGTGTGGGGTAGGGGAAGCTGTTTCAGTTTCACCACAAGGACAAGTGAGAAACAACTACCCAGAGTTCCGGGCCAATATTCACCAAAATTTCTAGATATATAAAATCCTGAGGCCCAACCTGGGAAGGTTTAGCGAATAGAGTTCAAAAAGGCCTACGAGAGCTTGTACATTCCAAGAAAGTACCGGGCTACAGGCTGCCAGGAGGCAAGTACATACTCTTTGTAATTGGCATTGAAAGGCACATTTCTTGGTTAATTTGGCATTAACGAGGATATATTTGGGTAAGTTGAGAGAGATTTATTGGGGAGGTTCTAATTGAGAAGAGAGATATAATCGATGGGCAAGTGGAGAAATTGGGTCACAGGTTGTGAATCGTGACAAACAGGAATCACTGGTTTTTGTCACGTACTATTGAGCCATATTTATCAAATAATTGAAGACTCAGAGGTGCTGAGATGGTGAGTTCACATGGCTGCCATTTGTATTGTCGGAAATTGGATAATGGTGAGCTGGATTGAAACCGTTGTTTCAAAAGATTTTTATTTTCAATAATATTTAAATTAAATTTTAGAAAACCATTTTAGATTTTAAATTAGAATTTACAATTTTAAAAATTATAATTAGAATATATTAAATTAAATTATAATGTAAAATTTTGCAATAAATATATACTTTTTGATAATTTTGGTAAAACAATAACAATA
>CAOGCB010460157.1:0-10457 GCA_948266635.1 Cnidoscolus chayamansa | reverse complement strand
TGACAAAGTATAGATGAAAAGAAAATGCATTGGATAGCTTGGAACAAATTATGCCAACCAAAAGCTAATGGTGGCCTCGATTTCAAAGACACTACCTATTTTAACATGACTCTACTACCGAAGAAGGCAATAGAGAATACTCATGTAGTACCCGGGATCGAAGAGGGCGAAAAGTGATCACCATAGCTAGAGAGAGCACGGACAAAGAGCAGCTTCTGGTAGGCTTCTAGGTGGAGGGATACATGAATGAACCAATCACACACCCGAAAAAGAGGGATCTTGAGATTGTGTAGGGATAGAGCTGCACAATTAAGTGATTTCGAGATTGTGCAGGTATAGAATTGTACAATTGAGAATAGCTTAAGAGATTTGATAGGTACTAGCTATATCAACAATGTGCACTTTCCTTTTCGGGAGCATTTCCGTAAGAACTCCATAGTTAAGCGTGCTTGGCTTGGAACAATTACATGATGGGGTGACCTTCTGGGAAGTTAGTTCTCCCAGAAAGCATGTGAGTAGGGACAAAGCATATTGGAAAAGATATATGTTAGTTTGTGGTGGCAATCGTTAAATTGGAGTGCTACAATATATGTTTCATGATCAAAGAATAATTATTTGAGCGCAGTGAATTTAACCTCAGCCATGTTTTAGGGTTTATAAAGCACAGCTCCTTTATCTCATAGGCTGTTTTTTTTTTTTTTCCTTTTTTCCATCTAATCATTGGGCTTTTTTAATTTTTTACTTTTGGCCTTAATTCTCAATTAAAAGGGGGTGCCATAGCTGTCAGATAACATAACAGTGTGGTCCACTACTATCCATTAGAGGATTCATACTTACAAGATTGCCTATGTCAATACGTCTCATAATTTTGGATGGTAATGCCAAGTGATAAAATGTGGTCCCAAAAGTTTGGCATCCTTACTTTTTGTTCTCTTCGCCCTAGATTTCATTAAATTGTTGTCCCAGAATTATGTTTGCAAAGCATAGGACATTTACATTGGTTTCTTTTGTGGATTTACTTGGTCTATATGTATTTTTAGGTACTTATGGAATTCTTTTTGGCTATGTTTGGAAAACTATCATTTGCAGGAAAAGGATTTAAATGAATTCTTATACAATCATGTATGATGTTATTTATTTGGGACTAAGGCTTTGTTGTTGTTGTTGTTGAAAAAGAATCAAATTCTTTCATTCCAAACATGAATTGAGAAAACAGAAATTAATTGAGTCAAATTTTTATAAAATTATTGATTCCAAACAGGGGGAAAGAGGAAGAGGTCTCCCAAGATTTACTTGGGGATGGGTGCATACATAATATCATGGTCATGTTTGCTGCTTGTTATTGTCTTTCAATTTGCCTCATAAATAATAGTATATTGATAGCCTGCAACCATATGTCAGGATTAAAGATTGCATATCTGCATGCATATGTGTAGATAGTGCACTGGATAAGCTTTAGTAAATAGTAATGTATAACTGGTAGGTGGTAAATCCCACCTACTTGGCAGTTGTTAATATCCCAACAGCAGTCATGCTCAAGGATTTTTAGAGCTGTTCTGAAGCATCAAAGCTCTAGATTTAGATATGCTTTACTTGTTCTGACATGCACGTTTCTGTAGAGTCCATATAACTATGGGGCCGGACAGAACAAAATCTATTTTTAGATTTGGGATCTATGTCTCACAATGTGTCCAAGGGAAGGGATCTTTCTATACATTATCCATGGAATAATATCTGCAGTCTAACCAGTTTCTAGAATACACTATTCTCTTTCAATGTCTTTCATTTGAAAAAGATTGCTACAAGAATCTATTATGGATTAGAATTGGGTAAATTACTTTTTTGTCCTTGATTCAAATCAAAATTAACAGACATGTCCCTCGGTTTTCAAAACTTAATGATTTAGTCCCTGTATTATAACTCTGCCAAATTGAAATGTCCTACCTCATTATCATTGTGTTTAGTGAAGTCAAAATATAAGGATTAAACCATTGAGTTTTAGAAATAAAGGGATATAGGTGTGAATTTTTATATATCTCAGGGTTGGAAAAAGTACTTTATCCTCAGAATTAATTGGTTATGGAGCCTCAGTGAGTCAGTGTGCAGTATTTGGGATGTAACATGTCCCTATTTGATGTGCTTGATTTTGCCTTTTCAGCAGTGCAATTTTATCCAACTTTAATAAGCCCTTCTACACCTGATTTATGAGTTAGCTCAGGGTGTATTCATATGAGGTTTTGGGAGTTCTATTGAATAAAATCAACTTTTTCATTCATCCTCAAACCTTCTTTGATATTCAGGATATAGAGATCTTGTTCAGCAAATGATAAAAATAATAGCAAAAAAAAGTGTGTACACGTGTGCACAGACACGGTAGTATCACATGGCCTAGGTGAAAGGTTTAGTTTTGGTCTGTCATACCTTTATCAGAATCATGGTGGGTGATCTTGGGTCGTAATCTATTTCTTTCCAGCTGCCTGTAGAAAGTAGCTGAAAGCCCTTAAGGGGAATGTCAATGTTGAATGCTTTTTCTACTTCCATAATAATGTCTTTAGTGCAATTTGATGTCATGTGTGATTTGGAGGTTTCAGCTGTATCTAGACAATTTCATTGTATTTCCTTCCCTCTTCATATGAATATCAAATGGTTCTATTGCGGCATTATGGGGCCATTATAACAGGTTACTGTTAATTTGCAAAATACTGGTGACCCAAGAATATGATACAAGTGTGATTGACCTACTCTGATTAACTGGAAATTTATTCTGAGATTTGACAGTTCATGAGGTTGTCGCCCCTTTGAAAGTAGATGATATGATAGTTGATAAAAATGTTGATACCCAAATTGAGTTTTTTTTTTTTTTTTTAATTTCCTTTTCAGTTGAATATTAGGCAAAATTCAAAATGTACAGCATGCAGCATCTGAATTAATTTAGTTTAAATAAATCATATATATGTAAGAGTTTGCTTATTAATTGTCCTTAATGCAACTGTAGAATAATCAGTGATTCTTTGCAATATCTTAATTGTCAAATCCAATTGTTTGGTTCTTTCTTTCTTTTTAACAAATGCTTGATGCTCTGAATAAAGAAAAATAAGAAAATAGAAAAGGGGGTGAGAGAAAAAGAAAGAAGAGAAGGGCGACAAATTATGCTTGATGGTCAAAGATATTTTCATCTTTTTTTCTCTACTTATTTGGAACTGGAGAATAAAAACAGAAGCTGGAAAAATTTCTACTAGTCTAGCAAAAGATATTCCTACTCTCTATGACAATTGGCCTTGACTTTATGTCTTTTGCACACAGTTCTCTTCATTCATCATCGTCCTCGTCACTTTTGTTGCATGTTTCTTCATTTTCTTGCTCATCTTCTTCTAGGTAGTTTTCTTCTTCCCCTATCTCATTATCATCATAATCTTCTTCTTCTTGTTCTTCGTTTTCAAGAATTTCATCACTTGGCTGAACAAGGTGCAGCTTTAATCGGCCATCTTCTCTATGTGCATGTAAAAACTCTTGGCTGGGAATCCTCACTTGCTTAAGCACAAACCTGCCATCATGCCTATAAGACTTGAAGGAAACCCAAGGCTTTCCACTCTTGCCTATGCATGAAATTGGTGGAGGGAATGCTCTGCCACACTCCCTGGACCGCCGGATTTCTCTCCTTGGGTTATCAGTTGTTGAATACCTTGTAATGCTTGCTTTCTCCTCTAGATGTTGCCAACCTTTATTTATCTCGTCCTTCAAGTACTCAACATCATCACAGCTTTCAAAACCAAGCCCCTCTGTGCATAGTTGCAAGCTCTCATAGTTCCATGGTGAAAAGCAGTCACCATTCTTGTGACTGCCTGTGTATTGATGACTTTTTGGTGTGCTTGAAAGGAAGTCCAGTGATGGGCTCTTCTTGCTTTCATATTCGATGCCTGAAGTATCATTCTTTTTCAGGTTTGAAGTTGCTGGATGTGAGACTAAATCTATAAAAGATGAGGAAGGTGAAGAGAAGCATGATACAGGAAAAGAAGGCGGTGATGAAGGTGACTCAGAATTTTCTTTGAAATGGAGCTCACCGAGTATGTCAATAAAGGAGGATTGCTCGACTGGTTTTACAGGTTTGATTTGCTTCCAAGAAGAGAGGGATTCGAGAAGTTTAGGAGTTTCTGGTAATGGACTTTCGAAGAGATGCTGAAGGCCTCCGCATGCAGACATGGCTTAGTTCTGTAGTATTCTTGCTTTAAGAGGCTTTAGAGAAAAGAAGTAAAGATAAGAGATTTTGTTGATAAAGGGAGAGAAAGAAGCACGAGATTGGCATGAGTAGAAAAAATCAAATGATGATGCTATTAATAAGGGAAGCTAGTTTGGTGGATTTTTCCCTCCTATTCTTTTTCTTCTCCTTGTGATGATAGGTTGAAGCCTTATGGGTAACGTCCACTTGGAACGAATAAGAATGGGTGATTTTGGAGATGGGTCTAAATTTGGTGGTTATAGATACATGAAAAAATATGAACTTTTCAGAACTTCACATTTCAAAAATATGGATTTTATTTTATTTTCTGTAATCCCAATTAAACCTTATTCTTTCATATCAAATGGTTCCAAATTTTATGCAACCTTTTTATTTATTTTTTTAATATGTTGATGGAGTTCAAATCTTGTCATTTCATTTTTCAAATTTATATTTTCTTTTATCATATTGAAAGAGATTAATCTCATTTAAAATTAACAGAAACTGGAGAAAAAAAAAACATAATTTTAGGAATGGCAGTTTTAACAGTAACCATGTCTTGTATGTATGTGGTGGCATGAGCTGCATCGAACGTTATTGCATTAGGTGGCAAAAGCTGCATCAAACAATGAAAAACCTTGCAACTCTATTGAACTTTAAGCGTATTCGAGGATTGTGATGCCATACCAATTGTAAGATGGAGGAGTAGATTGGATAAGAGGGACCACACACCTTAGTCTTTTTCTTCTGTTATTAAACGAAAAACGTTATTTGCAAATTCCTGTCATATGTTATCTGATATTTCTGTTCTCATCTTCTGCGTCCTGTCCTGCGTATGCTGATATGATTGCTTACACTATTTGAACCCACAACCACCTCACATCTTTTCCTAATCACTTCCAATGGAAGAACACCTTACTGGTTTGAGATTTTCATGAGAAACTTATCCAACTTGTCTGTGATGGTTAAAACATAATATACGCTGCCTGGATGATATTTTGCTTAGATGTAACCAGGGTTGGGAATGCAAGTTAGGGACTGGATAAATCATTATCACATCTCTACTGAAAATCATTGGCTGATATCCTCCATTTTCAGATAACTTGATACCAGATGATGTAAGAAAGTAGCTCCTGTTGTTCCAACCATAGAAAGCCGAAGTCGTGTTACTCTCTTTTGCCACAACATTTTACTGGCTTTAGTAGCACTATTATCTAAAATCTGTATGTTCTGGTCCCATGCAACATACACAGTTTAACACCACAAGCGCCGCCCGATATTAAAAAAACAAGAACCAAATCTGTCATCAACCAATGGATATGAAAGCTATTTTAACATATTGGCTCTTGATTTAAATATAAGAGCTAGGACTACGGTTTAATGATAAATAAGATTTGGAGATTCGTTAACAAATGAATTTGCAATGCTCCAGAACAATTGATTTCATTGTTAAAGTAGTTATACTTTCAAGTAGTCCATGATGTTAGATTCATACTATGGAAGAGTTGTTCGAGAAACTTTAAAACCAGTCAACACACATGAACAGTTGATGAACAAACACAACTTCCAAATCAGACAGCCATCTTTTTCGTAGAATCAGTTGGGGCCCAACAAATGGGATCTCTTTCATCGCCAAGCTTCAATAAGTTCCATCCTTGAATCTATACGCCTTAAGTTGCTAAGTCCCGCTGTTTTTTCAATAGGCATTGTCATTCGAAGTATAGATTGCTGCCTATTTATCTTACTGAGACTTTTTCTGAGATTTGAACTACTTGCTTGACCAACCTTGCTTTGCCCAAGTCTTGCATGAATACCGACCTTTAGACCATTCAGAATGCCGACATCAGGTTCATTGATAAATGTATCGACCTGGGCAGCAGCATCACAAGATTGATATCCTTTTCCAGTTAACTTCTCAGCAGAGATAGTGTAGCCACAATTTTCTCCATCATTGTTTTGACTATAGTTACAGGAACTCTCGACGACGGGCTCTTCAGCAGCGAAGGTTTGCACTGTCTTTTCATTGTCTTCTCTAGTAGCATCCACACAGGATTGTGAAGGGCTCTGATGACCATTCTCATCAAATGGCTCAAGACGTGAAATTGGAGTTGGCTCCACCACATAATCTTCTCTTTCTCGCAGTATCCTTAAGATGAGTGTCTTAAGAAAGTTCATCACTTGAACTGCATACATTAGTGCAGTCAAAGGATCTGCCATCTGAAATAAAATCAAAACTTAGTCAGCACTCCGCAGACAGACATGACAGACCACTCACAAGATCTGCAACTTCTGCAGCAATAAAAGAATTTCAGTGATCTAGAATACATTTATAACAAAGAAGAAAAAACTTGAGCACATAGCCCGAAAGTACCATATAGGACCCAACCAATCTGAAGAAAGGCATGAAGACATTTGAATGCAACCACAGCATCTAACCATCAATTTTTACAACAATAGAATTTTATAGTTTGGTTATGTCTATATAATATCATAGGATATGCTTTGACAATGGAATCTAACTTTAGAGTTAAGGGGCCCACCTGAGTCATGTTTGGTGCAAAAACCATGGCTATGTTACGGGCATTCATCTTGTTTACATGTTCTTGCTGGACAACGTCAGCCATCAGATTGATGGCCCAATCCAGTAGGGCAGCTTCTGTAGGGGGTAGACGCCTTGCAAGCTCAGCACAATCTTCTTCTGTTTGGCATTGCATGACTTGCTCAGGCGATAGCGAATCAAGAACTCCAGTTGGGAGCTCTCTAAGCCAAGCCTGGAGAAATAATTATACTTCATGTTAATAAATGAATATTTGACACAAAATAACATGAAGGAATGAAAGCTGTGAAAAAAGGCACCCACTCTATAATGGAGAACCAAACCAAAATGCACATATAGGAGTACTAAAACCAAATGCACATATAAGAGTATTAAAACCATGACAAGAAATATTATGTTCTGAAAACAATAGGATAATATCAAAATAGTAGTTCAGCAATAACCTCCGCTACTTGTTCCCCATCTTTAATTCAGTTTCCCATTAAACAATATTAACTATAAGATCAAAACCAGAAAATTTAATACATGTAATAATGTAATTCAAGAAGAATGGTACTTAAGCAGTAATTTTACCATTTTATACATGGCATGCTAAATAATTTTTCCAGTTAGTTCAAAGGAGCAAAATGGCCCAAAAATTCAGAGTAGAACATAGACTCCGTTATGCAAACTAAAGAAACACAGACGTATTTATGCCTTTAATTATCTACTGTGAGGTATCAATATTATGACAAGGCCATTAATTACTATTGGTGATAGTGGCTGCATCTGTCTTGGTTGTAGCATAAAATAAAAGATAAATTGTAGGCTTTAATGGAGGTATTGCAGGCATGTGACGGTAGCAGTGAGGAGGCTGTCAGGCAGAGAGGTCAAGTCAAGGATATTGAAAAATTGTTGACTCAAATTTTGCAGCATTGAGTGATGGTGACATGACACCTTTTGTGAAAAATAGGGTTGGTGGTGCACAAGAAAAATAGCTAATAAGGGTATATGGCTACTGTTGTTGTGGTGGCAAAAAATTTAATCACGGTGAATGCTGATGGAGGAATAATAGAGGTCAACTGCGGAAGCCAGAGTTGTAATGGTAATGCTACACTTAATAATGAAGCACATCTTATTGAAATGGTTCAAAAGAGAAGAATTTTGTAAGACAAACACATAGCTTTTCAACTTAGGTACTTCCGGAATATAACAATCACTTGTCATTTTAACTTCTTGCCTAATAAGGCAATCAAATCCCTCTCTGTTAAAAATTCACCTAATTCCAGCTAAAAATATATATTGTAACCCCAAAAAGAAAATTACTTTATGGTGTTCTGGTGCAGAATAGCATGACCTAATTCAGTCTGATTGATAACATGCACATTAGTTATCACTAATAATCTTGGCCACGTTTTCCTCTCAGAGGCATGATTTGTATCCAGATCTAGCAACCAATTGTATATCAATGTGGTCATCAGAACATTAAAATTCTACGTGATTATAAAGTTCATAACAAAAATTAGGTGGATTTTATAACATAAACACCAACTAAAGAAAAAAGAACTTCCTTATGCATTCAGATACCCACATTCCTCAGACCAAGCTGTTTTAACTTAAATTTTCCTTTGGATCAATTTGATTCTAACATGCACTACAGGTGCATCACATGGGGTGATCAATATGGCAGTCTTTCTTTCAATACTCCTGTCTTTCCTCCCTTCCTCCTCCCCAGATTGATTAACCATTACAATTGCAAACCACATTCCCTGGCCTGGTATAAATTCTATCACCACTCAGCAACCATTTCAATTCACCTTGGATGAATGTGTAGCTCCATGCAAATACTAAACATGTCAAAAGCATAGTGCATTTAGAAGGAAAATCAAATTAAACGAATTGTTATGCTATACCTTGATAAGTCCTGCCAAACAGTGTACATCAATGCCTTCTGGTACAACTCCTCTATTCAATTGATCCCTCACATATTCCTCCTGACTATTTTCTGCATTAATTCTGAAAATCCCTTCAGCCTGAATGCAGTAATCAACAACTTTAGTATGACCACATGAATCAATGTAAACTAAACTCCAAATATAAATAAAGCATGCATCTTCACATAAATCAAACACAATTACTGCAAAAGGCTTTTCATTTATTTTTCATCAATTCCCTACTCTTTGGGGATGGTCTATTGACAGTAACAGAGAAAATAAGAAGGGGTTGTACCTGCAAGCCTCCCTGAGCATACAATTGTCTTTGCATTAGCAAGAGTATCATTGGTACACTGTTCCCTCTGGAGTCAAAAGACAATTGCATAGATTCTGTCGAAACTCCAAACACAGTTGCACTACATAATGAAAAGGTTCATTTATGAGGCAAAGTGGCAAGGATGTAAGGTGCTATAAAAAGAAACATGTAAAAACCAATACTTGGAGTTGGAGCTTTCAGAAGTACATAGAACAAGTAAATTTTGGAACAAGTTATTTGCAAGTGCCACAGGTATTTTTTGACATAGCTACTAATTTTTTTCAGTTCAATGACCAATTGCAAATATTATTACAAAATCTCTTCAAGGGCCCAGGATTGGTTATATTTGTAACAAGCTAGGAGCATATAACATGTATGCCTTTTTTTTAAGAATCTGTAAATATGTTCATGAATATAACCAGCTTGAAGAGGAGTTTAAGAATCTGTAAATATGTTTATGAATATCTGTAATTCTGCCTTAGATTAGGAAGACATAGCTCAGACCGATTATACATATTCCTTTTTAGGATAATCGCAAAAACTCTATTTTATTCCCTAGGGCTTAAAGGAAGAACTAAGGAGAAAGTATCTGAAGAAATGTCTCGTTCTCTGTAGTTCTTCTGTTAATTTTTTCCGAAGTCATGTCATGATGCTGACCATATTTGGAATATATTCACATTCTTGATTCCATGAAGTCCAAATATTAGAAGAAACATGCATGTGTTATAGACCTACTAAACAGGGGACTTGAAAGATAATGTACGACCACCACACTCGAGAAAACAGTGAATACATCAGAAAAATTAGAGAGAGGTTATTCAAAGAACTCAATTTGAATAACCAACACTTTCTTATTTCTTGTTAATTGACAACCTTCTAGTACTAAGTTAAATTAAAAAGAAACTAAATTTATGATCAAATATGAGATAGTTTAAACAAAGATCTTCCAAATGAGAGTTCATGGGATTCATCTTTGCACTTACAATAAATTGGAAACTAAGGCCGAAACATTCATCTGCACAGGTAAAATTTATAAATTGTTCTATGATCTGGTGGGTTTATTGTTTTGTCCTCTCGTTGCAAGTCTGTCTCCTCTCTCTCTCTCTCTCTCTCTCTCTCTCTCTATTATCAATTATAGTTTGACAAAAACAATTTTCATGAAATTGTGTATTCATTGGAAGGAGCTCTCTCTCTCTCTCTTTGTCCTCTCGTTGCAGGTCTGTCTCCTCTCTCTCTCTCTCTCTCTCTCTATTATCAATTATAGTTTGACAAAAACAATTTTCATGAAATTGTGTATTCATTGGAAGGAGCTCTCTCTCTCTCTCTCTCTCTAATTTTCATGAAATTGTGTATTCATTGGAAGGAGCAGCATACTTCTGAATCATGCACTTTAAAAAATGAAAAACATTTGCAAAGTATCACCAAGAACCCAAATCTGAGTTCCAAATTATTGTA
>CAOGCB010460079.1:0-12724 GCA_948266635.1 Cnidoscolus chayamansa | reverse complement strand
ATACTAAATAATAATTTTAATATTTAAATTAATAAATTTATATTAATAATTAATAAAATTTAGTGGGACCCATATTTTTGGTGCATGAATAGTGATGCACCTATTTGGTGCAAAAAATTGGTTTGCACCAAATAGGTGCTTGAATTTGGTGCTCCATTGGAGCACTTTTTCTGCACCAATTTGGTGTTTTGCACCAAATTGGTGCTGGGTTGGAGATGGTCTAAGAGATTGTGCTATTGTTTTAATGTTTCTCTTCTCTTTTTCTTTGTTTTATTTTTTTTTATATTATAACAAAAATAACGATAAAATTTATTAATAAAATTATAAAAAAATAGCTAATAAAAAATATATTAATGATTTACTGATTATTTAAAATATTAATATTTAAATTATCAATGAAATATTATAATTATATTTTTTAATTTTTTATAGTACTACCAACAAATATTATATGTAATGAGTATACATAAATTGCCAAAGAGTAAATAAACTATTATTATATACTGCTGGCTACGACAATAAAGATAAATACAATGATTCTGAAAAATATTTCATTTAATTTATAATTGTTATTTAAATATATATAATAAGGGTTTACTGTAATATAGTGTTTGTTATATACTACAAATCCATCATGTGTAAATGTACACATAGCATAATGATCAATGGCAACTTGAGGATTGTATGATTGCTAAGAAAATCCATTAATTATAGGTATCATCTGCATCTGGGTGCCTTTGTATAATTTTCTAAATAATAGATAAAATTATAAAATTGAGATGCAACAGCAGCAACAACACATCTTAGTTTAAAATAAGTTAGGGTCGGCTGTATTGATCCTCTAATAAATAAGCTCACATGTAATATCAATAATCACACACTTTAGGCTTTTTCCATTATGCAGATTTTACGCTTCCATTTAAGGGTATTACTAACTAAATCCGCATCAATATTTAAGGCTCGTAAGTCTCTGTCTATTACTTTCTTTTAAATTGTCCTAGGTCTATCTCGATCTTTCTTAGCTCCATCAACCCTCAAGTTCTCACACTTTCTAACCGACGCATGGGGAAGTCTCCGTAAAATATGTCTAAACCATCTAAATATTTATTCTCTCACCTTATCACCAACCTCTGCTACCTGTATTTTCTGCCGAATATGCTCATTCTTGATTTTATCTAATCTAGTATGGCCACACATCCATTTTAATATTCTCATTTCTGCCACGCTCATCTTATGAAGATATTGTCATGTAGGTGCCAAACACTCACTACCATATAGCATTGTTGGTCGAACAACAGTCCTATATAATTTAACTTTCATCTTCAATGATATTTTTTTGTCGCATAAGACTCTTGATGATTCCTTCTGCTTCGTCCACCCTACCTGTATTCTGTGGGTCACATCTTTGTCTATACGACTTTTATTTTAAAATACAGAGCCTAAATATCTAAATTATTTGGCTCTTAAAATTAAAATTCCATCTAAATTAACCTTTTATTTTTTTTTATACTAAACTCACAGTACATATATTTTATTTTATTCCTACTTAACTTAAAATCTTTATTCTCAAAAATTTTTCTCCACAATTCCGGCTTAGGGCTTACAATTAAAACCAAAACTGAGATGCAACAATAAAGATAAACGTACAAAATTGTATTACTCAATATCATGTGATTAGATTTATTTAATAGCTACAAAATTAAGACGTGTTAGCTCCAAGTACATCGATTAATAAATGTGCAATAGTTTCTAGCTAACACAAAAGATCGTACCATCTATTATCATAAAAGACTGATTAATAAGTTCGCCTAACTTTATTTAGCTGACAGCTGAGTTTTTGTTGGCAGCAATGAATGAGCAGCTGCACTCATGTGGCCGTGTTTCCCTTTGTCAATGGGCTTACCTAATTAAAACTACCTATAGTGAGAAAAAATAGGAACTTTGATGCTTATGTTAGTAAAATATTTCAAGAGTAGACAAATGTCATTAAAAATTTAAAGAATTCTAAACGCATACCTACATTGTTGTCGAGCCATTTATATAGACTTTTAGGTGGGAGTCTTGATCTCTTTAGATTTCCTTTTGAATAAAGGAGTTGTAATGCCAATAGGACATGGCTCTTAAATAGAGGCTTATTTTAATATTATCTTATGATTATTATGTAAGTGAAACGGTGTGTTAAAACTTGTTCTGATTGTGTTTAAGATAGCCGAAAATAGTTAAGTGATTAACAAAATATTAGAATTTGGTTTAGGTGTTAAGATGCTGAAATTTGATAATTTTTGCAACTTTGAACATGGCTAGAGTTTGATTTGGCATATGGTAACTCCACTATCTATTTTTAATATGTGTGATAAGTTTGACATTCATTTGTGCATATGGTAACCTTGCTAATCATTTTGGATATGTGTGATATGTTTGACATTCATTTGTGCATATGTTCGACAGCAAATAATATAGAACAAGACACGTATATGAAATAGCTTATAGATAATTTCTGCAACTTTAAACATGGTCAGAGTTTGATTTGGCATATGGTAACCTTACCCATTTGGATAGATGTGATATCTTTGACATTCATTTGTATATTATGTCAAAAATCATATGAAAAAGTGATTAAAAGTTAATGTGTACATGCAAAAGTTGCCTAGAGTGGGGTGTGCAGAATTTGGGTAAGCTCTATGATTAAGGTTGCTTGAAATTACATTATGGCATATGCATATGTTGCTGCCATTTTGCAAAAGTATGGTATGTTTAGTAATTAAAGATGTTTTATGACCAAAAGAATTGTTTAAATGGCTAAAGTAAAGTGTAAAATGGAAATAATATGAAAAGTGCACAAGTTGCTTGAAATGTGAGGTGCAAATTTTTTGGTATATTTCATGCATACATGTAAACTTTGAAATGAGGGAAGGTACTGATTATTATTTCTACCCATTTTGAGAAGGCATAGTAAGTTTTATACTCAATTTGATACTAAAGTATACGTGAATGGTAATAGAAATGCGAATCGATGAAAAATTTTTACGTGCCAGCTTGAGTTGCTTAAAGTGCCTAATGATTTAATATGCTAGCTCGTGTGTATAAAAGTTAATTGGCATAACGAGTACATCTGACCTAGAATGTATATACATGACTACTTGCAGTGGCGGATGCAGGACCGCACCTCTGGTGGGACACCACTGCATTGTAATCACAGGTCACCACTACTCCAAGTTTTTTCCGGTCGCCGAGAGTCAAGTACCAAGGTTGGCCCCCCTGCGTTCGCCCCTTGACAGGGGCTACTCCAAAACTTTTCGAGTCATCAGAGGGGCACGGGCCAGGGTTGACCTCCATGCGTACGCGACTGACTACTTGTTGGTGGATAACATGTACAAAGTAACTTAGTGACCAAAATATCATGGCATCATAAAATTAAAAATGCATGCATACGATATGGCATAAAGATATGAAATAAATTATAAATGATAATATTAGCCTTGTTAATATTTAATGAGAGTTAATATTATATAAGGGTATGATATGCTATAAAAACACTACAATATTACTCTAATATTAATATGGATTGGGTATCTCGCAATGGCGGGCCTGAGTCACTACCTACTTTATGGTTGTGTATCTTCTCCTCAGCTGTGTTTGCCTCATGGCCATTAGATGTTCCACCATTAGCCCTTCAAGTTCTATTTAGGCACTTTGTTGCTGCTGTTACTCCCTTGTCTCGCTTATCAATCATACTCTAAGTTTATGTGGGCTGTAGTTCAAAAGTAAAATCATAAATGGCATTATGCATCATGATGTATGGCATGTGTTTAAATAGGAAAACTCATGCACCTTTTTGCTTATAATAAAGTTAATAGTTAAAGAACAATAAGTATAAGAAAAAAAAGTCAGAAAAATAAATTCACACTGAGGAGGTAGAAATGCTCCATATAATAAAGGCAGATAGTGCAACACAGTAAAATAGTATCACCTACTTAAGCTATGTTATAAAAAAAAATATCAATCTAACCAGGACAACATATATCATATAGCAGGTGGGGTCCTGACCACCCTCCTAAAGTGAAAAATTAAATTCATTATTTCTATTTTGACTGTGGAGTAAGAGTATAGAAATGAGTCTCTGTTTGTTCTTTTGAAGAAACAAATTAATATAGGCCAGTAAGATTTGAATTTAAGTTCCAACCACCCCCAAATAAATTTAATAATAATAATAATAATAATAATAATAATTTATAGAATTTCAATATTATTGTAATATTAAATAATTTAATAAAGTAATAATAAATAATTAATATAAAGTGCACTTATCTATTTAAATTAAATTAAATTAAAAAGAGAAGAAAGTAATTGAGAAAAAATAATACTAAACTTTCCATATATATATATATATATATATATTGTATTTTCATATTTATATATCAAGTATTGTCATTAAAATTTCAGGTTTTAAATTGAATATATTAGTAGATTTATATATCAAATTTGAATCGAACTTGAGTCTGACTAAACTAGTTAAAGACGAATCAAACTTAATCAAGATTTTTAGTTTAAAAATAATAATTTTTTTAAAAATAATTTATCTCCTTTACCATCATAATATTTTTAATATAAAAATAATAATTTTAATATCATTTAGTTAAACAAATATATTCACAAGTTAATTCATAAATTTATAAATAAACGAACTTTCGATTCTTGACGAGCCGAATATTTATAAGTTCAAACTTAACTCGTTTATTAAACAAGCCTAAAAATTGAGCTCGAATTAAATCTATTTAAAAAATAAATCGAGTCAAACTGAATTTTTATCGTCAAGCCTCAAATAGTTCGCGAATAATTTATTTGTGATTACTCTAGCATTTACTAAA
The DNA here is from genome assembly GCA_948266635.1 of Cnidoscolus chayamansa. NCBI lineage: Eukaryota > Viridiplantae > Streptophyta > Magnoliopsida > Malpighiales > Euphorbiaceae > Cnidoscolus > Cnidoscolus chayamansa. The sequence goes on along the minus strand of CAOGCB010460079.1, from coordinate 7,856 downwards.
TTTTAGGTTTTAGATTAAATGAATTAGTAATTAATCTATGGAAATGTAGTATGATTTTTTAATTAGCTTTTCTGATTATTTAAATTTAATAATATATATAAAAAAATAATGTTGATTATCATTTAATAAATATATTTATGTGAATATTTTTAACTTCTGCATCCATCCATTAGTTTAAATTAATGATTGAAAATTTTAATTATTTGTTAAAAATCAATGTATCATAATATATATATATATAATTATATAATTATTTTATTTAATAAAAATAAAAAATATTTTTAATTGAATTAATTTTAAAATAAAGAATCAATAATGATAGTACCTTTTTTTAAAATTAAATGATAAGTTTGAAAAATTGCCACAAATAGAAAAAAGGTAGCATCACTTTATTAAAGCACCCAGAAATAGTGATAAAACATATAATATTTTTATTTAAAAATAAAATTTAACAGCATCCCCTTGATCCACATTAAATGCAGATAAATGGAGTTATTTGAATTATTTCATTCATTTAAAATTGTAATTTTCATAGAAGGATGCGTAAAATTTCAATTTAAAAATATATATTCTCACTTTAAAGACCTCTATATCCTGGTCTGACAGGATTGTGAAGGCCCTCAACTTCTACCTTGTTAGATCATCTCAAATGGTATTTCAAAATCCATTTGCATTGACTCTATTATTTTCCGATTGAACTCTATTTTAATATTTCATTTTGCAAATCGCTACAGAAATACGTTATATTTGGCGGAACACTATAATTGTGCTATCTGTTTTTTTATTAGGTGTGTATAAAAGAAATAAAAAGAAGCAAAAGTGGAAGATTGAAGAAGAAGATGAAGAAGACGAATGATTGGAGATGATTATGTACTGTTTACTCCATTTTTAGAGTTAGAGTTCCTACAAAATGGAGCAACTGTTGGAACTTTTTATGCTAAAAGAATGTATGCTAATTTAATTATTTTATAGTCTAAACATCTCTTTATCTATATTTGCATTTTTCATGAAGAACATCTTCATTTGCTCTTCCAATTGAAAATCTGAACTTAATTCTCCCAAGCTCTCTCTCATGCCTTTATCTTTAGTTCTATATCCTTTATTCCGTAATTCTGCTCACACTATTTAAAATTCATTTTATATTTTTTATAAGTTTATAATATATATAGTGATATTAAATTATATGATACATTATAGTTATGCGACATGTAATATCATATTACACATTGTAGATATTTAAAATTAAGTAGCATAATTTTATGATATAAATTTATATTTCATACTATAGTGATATCAAATTATGTCAAACATTATAATTATATGACATGTAAGATCATATTATGCATTATATATATTTAAAATTAAGTGATATATAACTTTATATGTTATAAATTAATGTTGCATACTACAGTCTTATCAAATGATGTGATATATTATAGTTATATGACATGTAAATTTATATTACATATTATAGATATTTAAAATTAAGTGACATATATAACTTTATGATATAAATTGAAGTTGCATACTATAATTATATCAAATTATGTGAGACATTATAGTTACATGGTACGTAAGATCATATTAGACATTATAGATATTTATAATTAATAAATTGATGTTGCATATTATAGTTATATAAAATGAGCATGTAAGATCATATTACACATTATATATATTTAAAATTAAATAAAATATAATTTTATGATATAAATTGATGCTGCATACTATAATCATATCAAATTATGTGGCACATGATAACTATGTGGCATGAAAAATCATATTATACATTATAGATATTTAAAATTAAGTGACATAACTTTATGATATAAATTGATGTTGCATACATATTATAGTCATATCAAATTATGTGTCATGTAAGATCATATTACACGTTATAGATATTTAAAATTAGGTGATATATTTAAAATTTTATTATTATTATTTATTTTGGAAAGATACATAATTTATTGGTGTGTGCCTAAAAATTAAAGAATATGATTAATTGGATAGACATTATTAAAAGAGAAAATAAAAATAGAAAGAATCTTTACCTTTAGAGGATCAAATAAAATATTTTATATCTTTGAAAACCTTTTGATCTAGATGTGGATCAAGTTGACGCTTATATCAGTCCTTTCCATAAAACACACGAGTAAATGCAATATTAATGTTGTCATTAATGGTTTAGCAACTGCCAACCAACTACATGGCCCAATCTTGTCTTGGTGACAGTCATAAATCTCACCACTATACAAAGAGCTCCTTTCTGCTTGTACAAATGCAAACAGATCTTTCGATTTACAAGACATCTTGAAAACATCATGGAAGTAGCAATTATTTCCAGAGAAGTCATAAAACCATCGTCTCCAACAATTCATGAGCAAGAACCATACAAGCTATCACTTTTCAATCAGCTCACTCCCACAACTTATAGTCCAATTATCTTGTTCTACCCCAGCACTGATGCAAATCCCAGAACTATTAGCCAAAGATTATTGCAAATCAAGAAGTCTCTGTCAGAGGTTCTCAATCTCTACTACCCTTTCTCTGGAAGGTTAGTTAATAACCAGTATATCGATCGTTTCAATGAAGGTGTTCCTTTTTTCGTAGCCCATGTGAGTGGAAGACTATCTGATTTTCTTAAAAACCCAGAAATCAGATTCTTGAATCGATTCCTTCCATACCAGCCTTACACCAAGGAGCGCACGGGTATACCTCAGGTAGCTTTTCAAGTGACCGTTTTTTCTTGTGGTGGGATAGCGTTAGGTTGGGCTTTATCTCACAAGCTCATTGACGCACCAAGTGCTGCTTCATTTATCCATGCATGGGCTGCTGTATCCCGTGGAACTCCAACCAATGAGGTTATAAAACCTAACTGTACCGAGGCTTCGATTTTCTTTCCACCAAGAAATCCATTCCCAGAAGAACATTTGTCTCTAATGGAGAGATTATGGTTCACCGATGCTAACTATATCACAAGGAGATTTGTTTTTGATGCTACAGCATTAAATTCTCTTAGGGTTAAGGCCAAAGGAGATGCAGAGATCAAGCCGTCACGGGTTAGAGCATTGTCTTGCTTCATTTGGAAGTCTTTAATGGCTGCATCCAGGGCAGTCTCTGGATCGCCAAAACCATCCATTTTGGTCGAAGCAGTGAACTTCCGAACACGAACAAAGCCACCCATGTCGAATGTTTCTATCGGAGATATATTTTGGTGGGCAACAGCACTAGCTGATCCATCTGGGCAAAAAATAGAGTTGCATGAATTAGCTACCCTGTTAGGTGAGGCTGTTGCTCAATATGATAGCGACTACACACAAAGCTTACAAGGTGATGGAGGGTTTGAAATGATGTCAGAGTACTGTAACCAGCTGCAGGAATTATTTGATTCTGAAAATCCAGATATATTTGCATTTACAAGCTGGTGTAATCTTGGAGTCACAAAGGTCGATTTCGGATGGGGAGAGCCCTACTGGGTTGGAGTTTTAGGAAAAGCTGGTCCTGCATTTAGAAATCTAACTGTATTTGTTGAAACAAAAAATGGTCAGGGAATTGAAGCATGGATCACCTTAGATGAAGAAAGAATGGCAGTACTTGAACATGATCGTGAGCTTTTAGCTTATGCTACTATAAATCCAAAGATTTCGAACATGTGAGTTAAGGACATCGTTTACTTTTGGTTCATTTAGCTTGGTGGACTTCAACTCCACATGTCACAGTTTTAGAAATTACTATGATTGTTTTCATTAGCTTATGATATTAGACGTTATGTCTTGGCGTCTGCATTATCCTAATCTCCTCGTGATTTTTTTTATGTATCTTGTTCCGTACTCTCCCGGTTTTTCTTTACTTATTGCTTAGGTTGAGGGCATTAAAGTGTGTTTTTTTTTTCCAATGTTTTGGTTATTAATAAATTAAATTACTGATTATCAAGAAAATATATATATATATATATGTATATATATATACCATAGTTTTTTTTTATTAATGTGCATTCTAAATTTATGAGTATGGTTCACCAAATAGATATGATATTTATCTTTCAATCTTGGCTTGGTCCCACTAAAAATAGTATCATTCACTGCTATCAGTAGTAGCATCAGTGTCTTTCCCTTTTCCTAGGCAGTTTGAGTCTTTCGTCAAGTAGAAGGAAGAGCTTCTTTTGTAGATCACTCCCTCCTACGATGTTCTTCTTTCAATGCTTTTCCATAGGCACAGAGATACCCACTTCTTTATACAATTAGTGATGAGTGATTCAATAGTAGCCCAAGCCATATAGGCAGCTCTGATTCCACCCAGTATTGCTCTAGCCCCTTTTCTCGTAAATGTATTATATTTATATATTTATTTTATTTATAAATATTTTAATTTTTTTTTTGAAATAATTAAACTACTAAATTAATTATTTTATTTTTAAAATAAAAATATAATATAATATATTTAATTAATATTGATACCTAAAGCTTCGACCTCCTTCTATGAGGTCAAATAAACATCATAATTGATAATAGTATAATTATCAATCAATATGTTGAAATAAATATCATAGTTAATTGCCTTCACATGTATTGAATTGTCAATGTTAGAAGGGATTAGATAGAATGTAACTTCGACTCTTATGTCTCTATCTTCGACTTTTATGCTTTTATTTTGAGAGTCTCTCGCTTATTTAAGACATATTAATTTTTATATTAATAAATAAATATTAAATTAAAAATAATATTGTGCGCATTTCCTAAACAATAATAAAATATGTTAGCATTTAGTTTATGGTGAATGATGGATGGAAACCTTATTAAGTTCTTAATCATCATATCTAAGCATTTTATTACTCAATATAATTAATTATATAATAAATTATATATCGATAATTTAAATGATCAGTAAATAGTCAATAATATATTTTATTAATCACTTTTGTTATAATTTAGTCAGTTTAATTTTATATTCTTATTGTAACGTCAATACACAGTAATAAATATTGAATTATTAGATAAAAATGTTATATATGCCTGGTATTATAGGCAAACAATCATGCAAGTAAGAAACACACAATTCAACATAAACAAAACCTCGTTAGCAAGGACCTCCAAGCCATAAAAGAGCTGCTCCTCCAAAGTCTAATATCACTACAAGAAAACTAAAAGATTAGTTATCAATTGAAGCATCAACGCAAAAAGGAGAATCGTAAAGGTTAAAATGAAGAACTAGCTTGCATGAAAACAAGAATGGGATATAGCTTTTGCAAGACAACATAGATTGCACGAAAAAAAAGAACCAGCAGACTTTCAATATCAAATTCTGTGTACTTAAATGAAATAGGCTTAAGTGGGAAACGTTTTACCAACTTAAGCAATTTCATTCACATACGACCACCTTAGCAAGGACCTCCAAGCCACAAAAAAGAAGAAGGCCGTGATGAATTTTCCGAAGGCCAATCTTTATTTGCAAAGATTTTCACCATCTCATTGAACCCAGGTCTACGTCCAACATGTTTCCCATAAATTAAAACTCATTTCAGTTCACTAATTAATTAATTTTTCTCATGAATTAAATTCTCCATTTAATCAATTTCTCACTTATTTAAATTTAGTATTAAATTCAATATCAAAGACTTTGCATTTTAATTCTACAAGAAATATAAAAATAACAACGATTTATCGACCAAATTATAACAAAAGTGGTTATAGAGTACATTGACAACTATTTATCGACTATTTAAATCAACAACGAATAAATTACCAATGATTTACCGACGAATAAATTATGGTAAATGTTAAACTCTATTACTATAGATTATCTGGTTCATCTTAATTGTAATTATTGAATATGAAGACTTACCTATTAGGAATTCCTTTTTTTTTTTTCAAGTCTTACTACCTTGGCTAGAAATTTACATTAAAAGTGAATCCTAAATTTTAAAGGTGTTCCATATCCAAAATTCAAACTCGAGATCTCTTATTAAAAAAAAGAAAGAACCAATACCTTCCAATCTCATCTCTAGAAGGTTGCAATGCTTTGATTTAATCCTCCTTGGCATTGAATCCATATTAATACTCGAGCTTTTGACTCATTCAAATACATCTAATCTCTGTAGTGTAAAAGTAGGAAGAAATAATTTTTTGTATATTATTCATATTGAGAAACCCTTGGATTTATACATTTGATCATACATTGTACAAGATATGTAAATCAAGGATTTTAATACAAATTAATTTTCTTATTTCTTTCCTATTTTATTCCTGCATTCTTGTGATTCTTCAACATGTAGCTTCCTTGATCCAGTGGCTTTCTTCCTTATTCCAATTTTCTCTCTCTTTTATAAGGGATTTTTCAGTCTAGGGGCTCGGTTCTTGTTTCCGAAGATTTTTCATTGTCCATGGGAATGCATTTATGAGATCTTTCTATTAGATTAAAGTAAGTTTAAGCTGGATTCTTAATGAGTGAATCCATGAATTTTTAATTGGTAGTTCCTTCTTAATTTCTTTGCATATTGTTTCATGATTCAGATTTTCAATTTAATGTCTAAACATTAGTAAATTTAAAAACATTTTTTCAACAGGGATACGAGTGATGAACTTTTGTTTGAATTCAGTTGCTAATTGTTAAAAACTCCTAACAGAGTAATGTTTGAGCTTTTTCAAGAGGAATACAAGTAATGTTTCATCATATTTATCAATATAACACTAAACATGTTTTAAACCTTTTGCATGTCATATTCCCTTTACTAATTCATCATTTTCACATTTAGACTACACTGGATTTTGTAGTTTAATTTGTTGGTTACTTGGATTAGAGCTTCTTTCTTCAAATTCTTTCAAGATTTCCTTCCTTTGAGCTTTCCTTTAATTCTTTATATTTCTACTTTATTTCCTTTTAAACTTGCTTCTAAGTGTTGGATTACAAACTTTTTTTTTTCATTTTGAGATTAGAACAAGTTGAGAGCATTTGCAAATTTGTCACAAATCTCATTTTGGCCGGTTGTGTCTACTGTAAAGTTGCCCATCAACGGTTCGATAATTAATTTTTTCTTCGCGGCCGAATATGACTTTTCAAGTTAGTCGTAGCCGTGTTCCACTCTAATCTTCTAAATTTTTCAACTTTGCATTTATAACCTTAAAATTTACATTTTAATTCTTGAACTTTTATAATTTGTCATTTTAGTCGGTAATCACTATTTCACTTCACGAATATTTCAATAAAAAATTCAGTCTAATATTGAAAAAGTATCAGATAGTATAAGATATTACTGTGGTAGTACAGATAATTTATTTGAGAAAACTCATAACACAATACATAATACAGAAGAATCTCAAATGCCTTGCAATTCGCTAGTTCTCTAGCCCTTCCAGCGTCCTCTGAAAATTAACTAGCTTCCTCAATAAGCATACCTGCTAAGTAGGGACCGCATTAATGATTGTTCGTACACTTAACATAGAGAGCTAATAAAGGAAAATAACTAATTAGGCAGAAGTAACCAAAGCTGGCTAACCTGCTATAGGTAATGACATATATAGTATTTAAGCTTTTACAGGCTAGAAATTCTTGGATTTGGAGAAGCAAATGCTAAGAACTCAGGATCACGTTGCAATATAGCCATTCTTTGCTCATCTAAGGTGATCCATGCCTCTATTCCTTTACCATCTGATGTATCAACAAATACTGTGAGGTTTCTAAACTCAGAGCCAGCTTTTCCCATTACACCAACCCATAAGGGCTCTCCCCATCCAAAGTTGGGACGAGTGAAACGCATGTTATTCCAGCTCGTAAATGCAAATATATCTGGTTTTTCCAGGGAAAATAACTCTTCTAGCTGGTTGCAGTAATCAGATATGGTTTCAAACCCATCTTCT
>CAOGCB010459901.1:0-15492 GCA_948266635.1 Cnidoscolus chayamansa | reverse complement strand
AAGATATCTAAAGGATGGCTGGTTTTATTAATGTATATAGAGTTATAGACAAAGAAGAAAATAAAGACACAGAAGTGTCCAAAAGAGAATTGGAAGGCAAAAAAGGGGATGGGAAATGATAAGAGTAAAATTGGAATGATGAGAATGAGAAGAGATGAGATGAGAATGATTAAGAAAGGAGGGCTTGAGATAATGATTTGTTAAGACAACTATAATTGTGTCTTGTACTAATCTAAGAGAGTGCCACAATTATGCGGTATGGACTTAACCAACTAACCCATTTAATAAAAATTTCATCATTGTTTTATCTACAATCAGCAATCCATTCCCCCCTACCTACCTATACTACTTAAACATTTTATTTAAATTTGTAAACTAGCTCTTAAATATAATATCAATTTTTCATTAATAAAAAAGTATTTTTATGGGTTTGCTTTTATATCGTATTCATACCATTATATTGAATGATCCCGATCATTTACTGTTTGTCCATATAATACATATAATTTTCGGTGTTGGTTGGACCGGTTCGATAGCTCTACATGAATTAGCAGTTTTTTATTCCTCTCACTTAATTCTAGATTCAATGTGAAAACATGATATATTCGTTATACCTTTTATGACTACAGTTCACAAAGTGGTTGGAGTATCACAGAAGGAATTATAACAAATCTCGGTATTTAGTGTTATGATAGCCATTTAATTAAAATTTTTAGTGTTAAAATTGTTATTTTTAAATTAAAATCAATAAAATTACATGAGTTTTTCTTTTAATTTATTATTTTTAAATTAAAAAATTTTAAAATGATAAAATAAAATTTTTTCCTGTTCGAAATTTAGTAATTCGTTTGTTAAACGAATTAAGTTTAAACTTGTTGATGACCAACTTGATCTTAAAATGAATCAGACGAGTTTGAAAAAATTTTAACGAATTAAATTTAAATTTTTTAAAATTTGGCTTTAACTTATTTATACTCTTAATTATTTTTTTTATATAATTAATTTATAGTATAATACAGTCTTATTATGTGCCTAACTGCGCGACGGTCTGATTGTTAAAATTGTTAGGCCTCACAGTGTTGGGCTTTTCAAAGTCTAGACAGGAAGCTGAGGGCATTGGAGTGGATGATATTTAAACAAGGGACCAAAATGATGTTTCAAAACATCTTATTACATAGTTTCCTCATAGTGCAACCATACCCATTACAATATCTCAATATTTATGTAGGATCATGCAAGGAACTGGCAAAAAGAAATAAGAAAAACTTGGGAGCTAGAGGTCACAGTAATATTGCTGTTGGAAGTGGAAAATATGTTATGGAATTTTCATGGGGAAGTGAGCTTTTGATTTGATTTTTTCTTAGAGAAAATCCCTCCAATCAGTGGGATCAATGGCTTCTTCTTCTTCTTTCTAAGAGATGGGTGTCTCTCAAGTGCTTCAAGTCCTTGTGGAATCCTGACTTGAGCCAGTGATGGAGGATTTGCAAAAGTTACGTATCTCTTCTTTTGGAATTCAATCCTTTCTTCTTCTTCTTCTACTTCTGCAGAGTGCATTTTCACTTCAAATTCTGTTGAATCTTCAACAACCTTAACATCTTCAACTTGAGATTCTTTCAATTGTTGAAGCTCTCGTTTTGTTCTTTCAAGCTCTTCTTTAAGAGAAGAAAGAGAATCTGCCATCTTCATGCTTTCTTCTTTAGCCTTTTCCAGGCTCTGCTTTGTCTCTTCTAGCTCTGCTGTTACTGTTCCAAGCTTGGAATCTACTGCTCCAATCTGCATCTAAATAACAAAACTGATTATTACATTCAACTTAATCTCCGAACAGCCTCTGAGGGTTGTGCATGTCGGATTAGGTGTCATCTTCCTCATTAGAGAGGCCATGAGATATATATATATATATCTATAAATATATAGATTCTTCAAGTAATAAAATAATACAAAGTCTACAAAACAGTCTCCAAGTTTTAATAAGGTTTCTACTTTATTCCATCACATGATAAAAGAAAGCTAAAAACAGAAACCACAAACAGTCTTACATATCATAATTCAAACCTTAAGATAACTTTAATTCTGTCACAAGCAATACCCAACATGGAACTGTAAAGTAAAACCTTTTAACAACATGAACTTAATAACTATTAAGATTGAATACTAGATTCATGTCTTCTTATTGATGTAATCTGAAAGATGTTGAGACATGAATGGAGATGGAGCAATACACAGTGAAGATAAGATTTAAAAGAAAAAAGAAAGGGAAGCCATAGCCAGTATAGATATGTAAAGTAAGGGATTGGAACCTCTTTGAGCTTGTTAGAATAGAGCTCGCCAGCCAAAACTTTCTCGCCGAACAACGTCACAGCCTCTTTCACTGACCGGAAAGGAGCTCGAGTATCAATCTCTGCCCTCTTGATAATGACTGCTTCCTTGTCAGCATTATCCATGGAAAGAGATTGGGAAATGTGGAGTGAGGCAAAAACAAGAAGCTCCTTTTTTATGTGTAGAGAGAGATGGGGTGGTTACAAGTAGCTAGGAGAGATTCTGGTGAAGGTATAGAAGAAAGATCTCGGGGGGAGCTGCTTGGAATTCGTTGCTTGGCTTCCACTTCACTAGAATTCTGAAATGTTTGAATGAGAAGCAGGTGGGTAGTGGATGGATTGGCTTGAAATTGGTTTAAATGGGTCTAAATATAATGCCAAGGCCCATTGTTTATTAGGCAAAAGAGAGGGACTCTTCACCAATACCCAACGAATCAAAGGCCCTACTCTCTCTCTGTCTTGTTCTTTTCTTGAATGGGTCCTCTTCATCCTGCATCACTTCCCACATTATATATAGCTAAGGTAACACATAAATTCACCTTTCTTTTGCTTGAGTGCAAAACATCTTTTATGTGCTTATGATGAGAGACCAAAATCAGGGTCCCGACTCCCTACAGACTCCTTTTCTTTTAATGATAAATTTGCTTGTTATCTGTCTTCTTCATCCCATCCCTCTGTGTTTCTTTACCTGGAATAATGATATTTGTCTGCGGCCGCAGAAATCAAACGATTTCTGAGTTATTTGATGTTGTATTGATAAAATTTAATTTATTTTAATATATTTTTTAAATAAATTAAATTTAAATTTATTTAATAAAAAAATAATTTTAAATTTATATATTCAATTTGTTAAAATTTAAAAAATGGTTAATATATATTATAGTTAATGTTTTTATAATTAAAAGATAATTAAAATATATTATAATAGACTTTGACCCGAAATCGAAGCTGAAACCGGAACCGGAACCGGAACCGGAACCGCTATTTCACACTTCCTTTTTCCTTTCGAAAATTCAACGACCTTCACCTCTCTGCTGGTGCTGCGACAGAGAAAATTGACGGAGAAAAAAGCAGTGCAGCAGCCTAGATTTACGGAATCTGCTGATAATTCGCAATCGTTGTTCGATTATCTGTCATTTGATCTTTCGATAAGAATGGTACTCTTCTAATTATTGAGTTTGATTCTTCTGTGCTTATTTATGATTTCTCTTTCGGAAATTGAAACCTAGATTTTGGTCTTTATTCGTTTCGCAGATCCGATTCATACTTCTGCAGAACAGGCAAGGCAAGACTCGTCTTGCCAAATACTATGTTCCTCTCGAGGACTCCGAGAAGCACAAAGTCGAATATGAGGTATATCATCTTACTAACGACTCCTTTGCTTCTCTATTTGTTTCTATGGACACTTGTTTTTCTGGGGTTTTTAACTTTGATTAATTTTTTTGGTAGGTTCATCGGTTGGTTGTTAACAGAGATCCCAAGTTCACGAATTTTGTTGAGGTTGGTGATTTTCTAATGTGGTTCAGTTAGGAGAAAACTTTGTGATTAACGTCATCAGTTTGTTAAACATTTTTCACCTTTTCAATTGATTAAATAGAAGCGTCTTGCTAAACGAACATGGATGCAGTTAATTCGCTAGTTGACATTGCTTTATAGTGGAGTAAATTAATTAGCCTATCTAAAGAATTTATGCTCTCGAAAGTTGAATTTTTAGCAGGTAATTGCTTCAGAACTCCAGTTTTATGCGTATACGTATCGGGTTGGAGCCATTTTTCTGTAGTCTTTACTCCATTGGTAGATATTTTAGTTGCTGCTACTTGTTCCTCAAAATTCTCATAAAATCTTCTAGACCTAGTATGCTGTAGTATTTTAAGATTATGGCCCAGCCCAACCCCTTTGGGAGGGGCGTATTACGTATGAATGATTTCACTATTCAATCTGCATTCATTACTTTATTTTACTTTCATCTTGAGAATTCCTTGCTTTTCCCATTACTGCATCTTCCTCTTCAGATTGAATTTGGAAATACAGGTACTAGCTTTCCGTGGTTTGCGTATTATATGGCCTATTCTTTATTTATGGTGTTTCTTTTGACTTTTAACAGTCCATATGGTTAATGAGAAATCTTGGTATTCATCATATTAATTTGTTCTCTTTTATAGCTTGAATGTACCTTGTTCTGTCATTTTTTTTGCAAAATCTTCTGAGTATTCTTTTTTGCCTTGCTTACATGATAAATACTTCTCTTGCAGTTCCGAACACACAAGGTAATCTACAGGCGGTATGCTGGATTATTTTTCTCACTATGTGTTGATATAACAGACAATGAATTGGCATATTTGGAGTGCATCCATTTATTTGTGGAGATATTGGATCATTTCTTCAGCAATGTTTGTGAGCTAGATTTGGTATTCAACTTTCACAAGGTTCGTCAACACTGTGTTTTTTCTTGTTTATTCATTTGATTACCTGCTCCATGCACATCTCTGTTTTCGTCATTTTATTTGTAGTGCAACAAAATTTGTTATTTTCTCATTTTTATTGTGCTTATGTAACTCTTACCTTGCTGGTTAATTTCTGCCATGATCTATTCTTGTAATGTTGTTGAGTAGAGCTCCTCGAGAATTTGAAATATCATCTGTCTACATACACCAATAAGAAGACGCATGCACACATGATCATTGGAAGTTGTAGCTAAGCTTAGATTTTCTTGCTATTATTTCTGGCACAATGCGTTCCATCTCCCTGCAATTTACTCCTTGTGCATGTGCATACAGATTATGGGCATGAGTTTCCACCTTTCGAATAGATCAAGTGCTTTGAACAGAAGAAAAAAAAATCTTTGTTGCCAAGCTTTCTGATTCCCCTGGTTTTTTTGTAGGTTTATCTGATACTTGATGAATTCATTCTTGCTGGGGAACTCCAAGAAACAAGCAAGAAGGTGAGCTTTTTCTGTAGATATTTACTCTTTTCCTGGTATATGTGGCATATAGGGATTCTTGTGATGTTCATTTTTCCACATATCAGCAGTAACACTCTGTTTTTCTAAATTTTGTGGATGATATTTTGATTCCTGGAAAACAGGAAGTAGTGGTTATTAACAAATTGACTGTTTTTTGAAGGCCTAATGACCAAAAAAAAACCTGAACTTTGTGTTTCTCAAATTTATCTCGTTATTTTAATTTTTATCAATTTTTAGCCCGAACTCTTTAATATTTATAACAAATTCAACCTATTAAGGAATATACATGAAAAGCTTACAAAACTGTTTTAGTAAGAAAAGCAAATATGACTTTCATTATTTATCAATTATGATAATAAATAATTTTTTTTGCTTCTAGTAAAGACATATTTTTATACTCTTCTCAACATTCAAATAAGTAGAATAAGTATTCTTCTTTGCTAATTGATATAATTATATAAAGTTAAGGTTTATATTTAGATTTTCTTTTTCCTTAAGTAGACGGGTTATATGATTGTTATCATTAAAATTAAAATAATAGGATAAAACTGAAAAACTTGTAATTTTTTTTTCATCAGTCTTTTTTGTTATTTGAGTTTTGATTTTTGTTTCTTGCATTGCATTTTTCTCAAGTTCATTTTATGGTGGTGAGAACGTTGTTGTTCTGTAGTGAATTGTGCTCTCTTGTGATTTTTCAGGCAATCATAGAGAGAATGGGAGAATTGGAGAAGCTTGAGTAAACAACATCTGTTTTGTAGTTGGAACATTTAGAGATCTCATCATTTTTCCTTATTCTTCTCCAACACTTAGTTTTGTTTGGTTTCTGCATTTGTTTGTTTGTTCATTTGGCACGGCCACTTCTTCATCTTGTAATATTTGAAAATCAAGCCCTAAAATTTCATGTACACAACTCCCTTGTTGTTTGGAACTAAGAGGCTAATCGTTTATCAATCAATACTTTGTTCTTTTATGTATCAACTACGCATATGAACAAGCTTGTAATGTTGGAATTTCCTATTATGGCATCGGATGATAACTTTTATTAAGTGGGTCAGAGGAGATGGCTTCAAACATAGGATTTCATCACAAAGAGTCATGGAAATGCTTCATGAAGATGATGGCATCTGCCATACCAAGTATAAGAGAAGGTAGGATCTAACGTATACTGCATGATCATCAACAGGATTAAAATTTTAATATCCAGAGTTAGTACTTGAACTTATCCTCTCATCAGATAGAGCATGAGACAATCTTTAGGGCGATGAAAATGCATGTTACTAGGGCATGTAGATCACTTGTATGAATGACAAGGACAAATAAGTTCTTGGGACTTGTTTAGATCCATGCTTCTTTTGGGTTTACTAACTCTTATATTACTAAGCGTAGATAACTATTTCCGAGTGCTAATCATGTAAAATACAAGTGGATAAAAATCATACATGCTCTGGAGAGGATTAAGAATGTATAATCAGATGGAAGATATTCATACTCGAGGGAGCGTGGGCATGAGCAAGTTTCTATTTTCTGCTAACCAGGTAAGACTACGACTTAAATGAGCTCATAGGAAGACGCCAGCAAACCATCATTGGCAGCTGATAGACTTTAATATGCTCTCAGGCATCTGTTTTCCCAGGCTGCTCCTCTTCTCCCCTGCTATCACATCTTAGATCGTTATTCAGCTTTTAACCATGCCAAATTGGAGAAAAGAGTCACAAGCGTTAACAGATGTAAAGTAAAGAATGAAATAATGTTACTGTCTATCCATCGCTCGATTGTAACAGTTCTCGCTTCTATTTCTTTCACAGTTGCAATGGCAATGCGCCACCACCAGCTCGAACCCCAACTCCTGTTTCTTCATAAACTGAAGGAATATGGTGATCTTGCCTCTTCATCCTTGCATGAGGCAAATTAACGGACATGAACTGTTGCTGCTGAGAGATGTGAGGATACTTGGGGCCTAGTACTTCTAGTGTTGAAGTTGAAGGCAAAGAGGGGATACAGGGCACTAGACCAGGAGATTCTAGCCTTCCCTTTTGCCAGCTTGGAAACTGAGTCATGGCTGTTGAAGTAGAAGTATTCCTGTATTGAACTGCCAACTGCGCAGCCCAAAGCTGTTGTTGTTGTTGTTGCTGCTGCAACTGCTTTGTCAACGTCTTAGAACTATCATGGGGAACGCAATATGGGCTGGGATGATGGGGAGTCAACTGAAGTTGGACCTACAATCAAGCATTACAAAAAAGGATCAGAAACTTCTTAGTTCCCTAGTTAAATCAATAACTTCACTAGGAGTGACTCGTATAATATAAATGGCAGTTGAAGCAAAATTTGGAGTTTATGACAAGTCGGTGATGGGTAAGCTGCATGCCAAAGACGCATATGCATGCTTGTCATGTTGCATGTAAGATGACGTACAAACCATCGTTTATCTTTTCTTTAAATAATAATAACAGTAATAACAATGTTCCAGTGCATCGAATTATTTAATGGGGGCAGTTGTTTATTAGTAAATTTATCAGTAAACTCTTCACCGAGATGGTCACCTCGAAACATAAACGCGAATGCATATCTGAACGGAAAAAGTTAAGACCTGTTGTGCTGCTGCTGCTGCTGCTGCTGACGGCTGATCATTGTAAGCAGGTTGATATCGCGTTTGTGACAATGAGAAAGGCATGAGTGTGGGATGGCGCACATGATAAGGAACTTGCAGTAGTGCAAATGGTTCCAAACCATTTGCAGATCCATTAAAGCTGTTATTAGGTTCCATCCCACTACCTCCAGGTGATAGAGACAAGAAATCGAGACCCTGGGAGAGAAACTGATCAGATGCAATCCAATGATAATTATAAATTAATTGGAAATGGATGCTAAACTCACCTGCTTGTGACGGGCCACAGCAGACTGAGAATGATCTTGGCGCGGCCTTAAGTGTTGAAACATATCATTCTTATTGTCATTTGGATTCTTCTCAGCTGCATTAACAACTGTGCCAGCAGATGTATTTCCGTTCAAATCATTTCCGATGCCACTGAAGTCATTTATTGTCATAAGTACACCTTGCTTCAATATTTCATGCGGTCTCAATTGATTCAGAGGCCTTGGCAAGCTTTCTTTGCTCTGAGGCATTTGCAAAGCCCGAATGAGACGAGCTATGTAAACATGAGCTGCACAACTCTTCCATGACCTTCTATCAGTTGGAACTTTTAAAACCTGTATCATTCCACCATTAGTAAATGCTTGAAAATATAGCAAAATTTAGAATTCTTGTCTTTAAAGACCAGGTCAGATGAATAAGAATTCGATTACAAATCTTCACCTTTCCAGTTAAACCATTTTGGAATGAACCAGGTTGGGCACCAAGCCAAACAGGTAGTTTAGCAGCACAAGATCTGAAACAGGTCACATGAGAAATGGCAACAAAAGGATACAAGAAACATCCAAAATCAGAAGAAAACAAGAAAATTACTGTGATAAAGGCCCATGACAAGCACCATTTGACTTTGTCGAAGACAATCCTGGCAACAGTGCTGGACCTTCAGATGAAAGAATCAAGCATTCAGCCATCGGCAGCTTAGTGATATTAATATGACTTACAAGTTACAATTTCAAGCAGGCTAGAGTTCTACTGTTGTTTTCAGATGGGCCAATAGTATGACGTTGGTCTAGTTTACTTCCAATTGCTGTAGCCTGTAAAAGCAACAAACCAGAGCAAATATTGGAATCAGCATTTTTCACATAAAAGTATGTCTGATTTAGACTTCAAAAATCTGATTACCTGTGCTAACGCTAACTCTCTCTTTCTGTCAAGAAGTGAAATTTCTAGTTTTAAAAGCTGCTTTAATTCCCTGAATGATAAAAGGCAGAGATAATTAAATGTATAATAAAGGGAAAAAGGAAATAGCAGAGGTTGTGTTGAATTCAGGATATTCAAGCAAAAAAAGCAGCACACACCCAGTATCCTGGTGTGGCCCAGGTAGAAAGCTCAAGTTAACCAAGTTGCAGGATGTCTTTTGTTCCTCGTCTTTAACCAACACCTTTTGCAGATTCACTAGAGCGACAGAACTGTTATCTCCATGGTGTTTCTCACTGCTGGGCGAATCAGATGGTTCTTGAATGCTAGGTCCAATCAGTGAATAAACTTTAGCAGTTTCTTCAGATGATCTTTCAATGTCAGAAGCAGGATTAACTGCCTCATCAGATCTTGATTCACAAATTCCATTCAAGTCTCCTTCTATAGCTACAGAATCTGAGAAAAGACTATTTAAAATACTTCCACATTTTTTTAAAAGATAAGAGTAACTAAATAAAAAAATAATTGACTTTGCCGAGAAATTAACAAATATTTACCTTCCAATTTGGGCGGATATCTCTCACCAGCCTCAGGCGAAGCTGATTGACTTGTATTCAATTTGTTGTTGTCATCAGGTTCAATGCTGGGGAACATTCCTGCCAAAGCATACAATGTCTCCACAACTTCTTCCTCATCTTTGGTGATTGGCCCACCATCAGTCTGTTTCAGGGACCAGTTTGGGGTCCCTTGTTTCTACCAAAGCAAATTTAACTTCAGATAAATTGAAGTGCTTAAACCGAAAGGAAGAAGAACTGAGACTAGCAAATTGATAAATTTACTAACCAGGTTCGGTTTCTGTTTCTTTACACCAACCCATTTGGCTGATTCAACACCACCAGTAGAATGGCTCAACTTCTTTGAATCTGGAAAAGGTGGAGATAAAGAATCTACATTGCGTTTCTTCATGGCTGTGATTAAAATATCCAAATTTCCAAAGCATTAATTCCAATACAATTATCAACCACTGATACAGTTTTCTTACTTCTTAAGAAGGAAGAAAAAAAAACTAAAAAGAAACTTTTATTCTGATTCATAAAAAGCTTAAAGTATCTCCCACGAAAAACTAATTTTAAGAGTAGGGAGAAGAAAAAAAAAAAAAAAGAAAAGTACATATTTCAAAACAAAATAGTTAATTGAAAAGGAATCAGTGCGCACCCTGAAAGTCCCATCAACATAATAAATAAGATCAGAGAAGAGAACACAGAGAATCTTGCGTCATTAAAAAAAAAAAGGAAAAGTAAAAAAGCTTCAGTTTTGCTTCAGTACTTATCCAAATTTACATAGACAAAAAAAAACCCCCAAAAAAATTAATAATAATAAAGAGCAAAACTTTCCCCTAAAGACCAACCACGATCCACGAAGTAAAAATGCAGAGGCACCCCAAATAATTAATAAAAAAACCCCTCTCCCAACCCCTTAGAATCAGCTTTAAATAGTTCTTTTCAGAAATTTTTTTTTTAAATTCAATTGAAAAAAGTAGTTTAAAATTTTATTTAGTAGTTAGTACTTATAGAGTTTTTAGAATTTTACGATTAAATATATCAAATTAAATTAAATTAAACTAAATTTAATAGCCCTTCTTTTCCTCTTGCCAAGAGAATAATAATAATAATAAATAAAGCCGACAAGTGTTCTTTCCTTCTAACTAACCACACCTGACCGTAGCTTCCGCGGAACAGAAACATGATCAACGCCATTGCAGCCAATAAAAAGTTCCTGCAAAATTCGATTAAACACGGGAAAGAAAGAAGTTAATAAATAATCAAAATGAAAGTAGTTAAGCAACAATTCTCTCTTTATATAATAAACTAAAGACTTGCCTTTCTGGGTAGCTTGAATCTCTTACTGCAACCACCCCCACCACCACTGATACAAGGAGCTTGTGAAGGAAAGGTCTCTTCTCTATCAGCTAAGTTGCAACCCATTTCATAGTTCTCCTTGTTGCTCGAAGTTGCTCTATACTCTCTATAACAGTATTCAATTTCTTAATTCTCTCTTTATTCGATTTCTCCAAAGATAAGAAGTCACTGCCTCCTAAACCACCACCACCACCGTTACACAAAAATAAACAAGGATAACAAAAGAGAGCAAAGAAGGGAAACAAGGGACACGCATTATCTGCGAAACTCTTATCACCAAGTTACATAAGAATATACAGATAAAGACAAGTCCTCAAATGGGTTTTGTTTCTTAGTTTAGTATTAACATGAAATTTTAGGGACCAGAAATAAAGGAGAGTGAGGTAAATTCACCAGAGATAAGCTTGTGTCCAGATTGCTTAATAGACCAACTCGCTCCGCGCCTCACGTCTCAATTCTTGTCCGTTTCTTTCAAATTAATCATCACAAACGAACAACATCCGCCTGTTGAAAACGGCTTCGACGGCCCAGAACCGATCCGAATAAGCCAAACCCAGATCTTTCCTCTCTCTTTCTCTCCCAATCTGGGCTTCTTCAACAGAACGAAAGATAAAAGTTAGAGAAACCGGTCTAGGATTGATGAAGATGAACCTAACAAGAACAAAAAGAGAGGTAGTTATCAGAGAAATGGAAGGGTGGAGAAAACCAACAAAGTCGAGTTTGGGTTTTAGTTCCAAAGAGAGAATCTATTTATCAGTCGGCTGATATATCTCTGCTACTCTCTCTCTCTCTCTCTGTTCTTTCCAGTAGAGGTTAATGAGAAGGAATACAGCAGAGATAAAAACTCAAAAAGAAAAGCAAAGAGATTGAGTGAAAGAAAATAAAAAGGAAAAAAAAAGAGCGCAGAAAAGTAATTCGTTCCTCATGTTAACAGAATCAGGTTCTTCGTGAAATAAAGCACATACAAAGAGAGAGAAAAGAGGAGACGGGAAAAAAACGCACTCAAAGACACTCAAGAGAGCACACAAAAGAAGAGAAGGAAAAGAAACGCTCACTCTGTTACGCCCGTGAATCCCCTTGTATTAATCAAGAGCTGATGCAGATCCCACTCGTTAGAAAAATCTTTTGAATTAAAAAGAAAACCCATTAATGAGCCAGAATCTCCCTGAACCTAAATCCATTACACTCTGCTTTACGGAGGCAGATATACTACCTATAATTCTCATCCGCGGATCTTAATCTCACAAATCACGTCCAAAAAACAGAAAACCATTAAAATTTTGTTACTCTCAAATTATCTCAATAACCCAAAAAATGCCAGAGGTTAATTCGAAATGGCTTTGTCTTTGAGCCCAAAAACCGGCCACTGATATACCAGCAAAGCCTCGAAAACTAAGTTGAAAAACAGAAACGAATAACTAAGAAAGTAACAACTTTCAATTCTTCAGAACAACAGTCAGAAATTCACATTTAATTTACACCTGCAGCTCTCTACTCCATTTCCACCCTCTCTCCCTTTGCTCACAGACTTCCAAAAACATTGAATCCGAAGCTTTCGTCTCGCAGTGTGAAAAATTCCTCCTTAAAATGCATCACAAGCTCCCACTCACCTTGTCCAATCACTACTCATACAGCCGTCAGATTCATCAGATAATGCGAGCTACAAGAACCATCCACGTTGGATCAATACGGCCACCATGGAAAGTTGTGTACACTGCATGCACTATCCCACACCGAATCAAATATTCCATTAATTGGGATTCGTTCTAGCTAGCTCGCAAAACATCGGCCCTGTTCTTGCCGTTGGATTGCTTCTTTTATAGGAACATATACAGAAAATTGTTTCTATCTGCTAAATGTCCAGACGATTTTCATAACAACGGAAACCAACTCCTACAAAAAACTAATAATCGACGGGTAATATTGCAGGAATTTCAGATGTAGCCACGTGGCAGCCCCTCTGTCTGTACGAGTAAAAGTGACTGGTCTTCTACTACACTGCAAGAAAAAAAAAATTCTGTACCTTTCTCCGAAATTCTTTCAATTTTATTTATAAAAAAAATCGGAAGAAGTTCTCTTCACACGCTGATGACTAGTTTTGGCACACACGCATCGAAAAGGTATGAACAAGGTGTGGATCACGCGCTGAACAGAGAGCTTGGCCTCCACTTGATAAAATATTACATATCTCAGTGAAAACGTTGAAAATCTGCAAAATCCAAATTCTAGAAAGAAGTTGACAGTCGCGATTAATCGGATATACGATGGCGATTAATTGAAGGGGAGATTTGTGTGGTGATTTGATTCTCTGCAACTAATGGACTCATGCGCGATGCGTGACTCTAACTCCTTCCAGAATTCAGATAACTAACATCTGATCTCATTTTTTTACTTTTCCAGTTAATTTTCTTGGTAACCAAACAAAGAAAAAACATAACAAAAACGTAAACAAACTCAACAGTCATCTTCTCACTCATCTTCTTCATCATACCTCAAATATAATGATACAATGTTGCAACTCAAATCCAATCTATTTGCTCGATGATCTCGAATTTCAGATTTGCTTAATGCATAATTGACCGCAAGTCGAATAAGAAAAGGAAAACTGAACATAATTGTTCAAACAAAACGATAAATAACTATTAAGTTTAACGAGGAAATGAAAGCTAATTTTAAGTTTTATTATATTTGATTATAGTATTAAGAAATAATAAATATTAATAAATTTATATATCGAAACTATTGTGGAATAAATAAAATTTTCAAGAAAACGACAGCGTTTATGACAGAATAGATCTGAAACCAGTTTGGGCCATTAGTAGTATGGTTGGCCTTTAATGCGATTTTTCAAAATGGGCCTTTCCGAGTTATTAACTTGTATATCTATGGGCTTGGACTAACTTTTGCCGAAGAGGTTGAGAACGCGTATACACAGGCTCAGTGACAAAATTAGACTATTAAAATCATGGCGATTTTGACAAAGTCATTGGTCTTATATAAGCTGTGACACCAACTTTGTTAGACCTAGTTAGAGTCATAATATATTATGTTAGAGTCATAATATGTTATGTGAGAGACACAATATATTATATTAAAGACACTTTATTAACAATAGAAGATTACTAATACAACAATAATCATGTTTAAGATTTAAGCTAAGCACAAGTAAGTAGCACTAGGAGATGTGCTAGCTTATATTGACGTGCTAGCTTATACTGATGTGCTAGCTTAACATTGAGGTGCCTATGACTTAGAAGTTTAATTCAAAAAATGAAAAGAGCATTTTAAAACATATTTAGCGAGTGGAAGTAAAATTTTAAAATAAGCTACACAAAGTTGTCAAAATTGCTAATTAAAATTACCCATTAATATCTAAAAATGGCAAAATAGGCTATGTGGCAACTATGTTTTAGTACATGGGGTCTAAAGTGTAATTTAAAAAAAAATACTTGAAATACACTGAAAAATGACTTGAATAACACAAAAATAAATATTAGTAGGTCAATTTGCAAAAAAGTTAAGTAGTGGTGCAATGTAGAAATAGAAAGAGTTAAGAATGTTGACGTAGAATTACCAAAAGTTTAAAAGGTAAAACCAATCATAACCATCTAAGGTGCTGCCCAAAATGATCCCAGCCCTACATATGTCCTTCAACACCAGAAAGAGAGTGCAAACAAAGATAGAGGAGCAGGGAACCAGCTGCTTCTTCATCTCTCCAAATCGGACAACAACATTTTCTACACTATCCACCATAGGTAGTTTCTATCCAAGCTTGCAAACCATCAATTTTAGCAAGGGTTTTAAGTGTTGTAGCACCCAAAACATCTTCCTAACATTATAAGGAGTAGTTTACAACAAGTAGAGCAAATGAAAATCAGGTTTGGTATGCCTTTGAATTGAATTTTGATGGTGGAATTAAGATAGTGTATTGTTTGAGTATATGTTACACCACATGGTTCCTTCCTACTCGGGTTTTCATAGATCTAGATAGGGGTGCGACATAAGCTTTACACATACCCTCCATATTCAATATGAGATCCCGAAGGATCAATCCATTTTAGAGCACACCCCTGACTTAAAAGGACCTCAATCAAGACTTCTCACGACCTAATTATTTGATTTTTTTTTGCCGAATACATATCCAATATTATTATAATTATATATATAATATTTTTTAAATATATTTGGTGAAAAATCAATTTACCGACTAAATTATATAAAAAATAATTTATAAAATATATTATCATTCATTTAAATTATTGCCGTTCACCATTTAAAATATCTTAATTATATTTTTAATTTTGACTTATTTTTTTATATCATATAAAAATTAAATCCATTACTTTAAAGCCAATAAAGTGTCAATCGTTGCTCTTTTGAATGATAACAAAATAGAATGTTATTTTCTATTGTTATTAAAGGTAAGACTAAAAAAAATGGACACAAACACCAAAACCAAAGGAGAAAATCACACTGCTCGCATTTAAATTGTTATTCAACTTAATTTAC
>CAOGCB010459846.1:0-10851 GCA_948266635.1 Cnidoscolus chayamansa | reverse complement strand
TACCTTCCAAACTGTCCTAGGTCTACCTCGACCTTTCTTAGCCCCATCAACCATCAGGTTCTCCCCCTTGCGTACCGCCGCATTGGGAGGTCTCCGTAAAACATGCCCAAACCATCTAAGTCTTCCTTCTCTCACCTTATCAACAACCTCCGCTACCTGTACTTTCTACCGAATATGCTCATTCTTAATTTTATCCAATCTAGTATGGCCACACATCCATCTTAACATTCTCATTTCTGCCACGCTCATCTTATGAATATGTTGCCCTGTAGGTGCCCAACATTCACTACCATATAGCATCGTTGGTCGAGCAACAGTCCTATATAATTTACCTTTCACCTTCAATGGTATTTTCTTATCGCATAAGACTCCTGATGCTCCCTTCCACATCATCCACCCTACTTGTATTCTGTGGTCCACATCTTTGTCTATACGACCTTCATTTTGAAACACAGAGCCCAAATATTTAAACTGTTTGGCTCTTGGAACCAAAGCTCCATCCAAATTAACCTCTTGTTCTTTCTTTTTCTTTAAACTGAACTCACAGTGCATATATTATGTTTTACTCCTACTTAACTTAAAACCCTTGTACTCAAGAGCTTTCCTCCATACGTCCAGCTTACAATTAACTCCCTTACTGGTCTCATCGATTAACACAATGTCATCTGCAAATAACATACACCAAGGCACATCATCTTGTATGCTTACAGTTAGCTCGTCTATAACAAGAGTAAACAAATATGGACTCATGGCCGAACCTTGATGCAATCCAATGGTAATGGGAAAAGCCTCTGTGTCCTCATCTGGTGTTTTCATACTAGTGAATGCGTTCTCATACATATCCTTGATGATGTTAATATACTTGACATGGACACCCTTCCTCTCTAGAACCCACAAAAGCATTTCTCTTGGCACTCTATCATAGGCATTCTCCAAGTCAATAAATACCATGTGAAGATCTTTCTTCTTCTCTCGATACCTGCTTTGATCTAAAAGGAAAAAAAATTGTTTGTGGACAGCTTGGGATCTCCACTCAGTAAGGGGCTTCCTCAAGCTTGTTTGATAGATTTAGGCTTTTGAGAAGTTTGTTTAAGCTTATCAACGAGCATGTTTGTAGACTTGGGAAAAAGATATTTGTTTTAAAACATTTGTAGGATTAATTTGCTCAAATGAAGTGTTTCATTGTGCTTTCATTATGCTTTCATTATGCTTAAAAGCTTGACATGATCGGAGTTTATCTAGAGTTGTTTGTGAGGGCTTGTGTACAACAAACAGGCTAATCTAAAGATCGATTTTTAGGTTCATTATAAACAGGCTAATCTAAAGATCGATTTTTAGGTTCATTATAAACAGGCAAAGCTTGAACATGCCAAAGTTTCGTGCGACGCATTTTGCATTATTCTGAACTCTAAAACATAGCTAACTTTAAATCAAAATTGCTCAAGCCAAGGTAACCCTAAAAAGTTTTGGTACTTGGTCGTTGGTAATTTCTTTTGATTGTTGACATTCTCTTTATGTTATGGCATGGGTGAAACGCGTCATGTCATGGGTGAAACGCGTCATGTCATGGGTGAAACGCGTCATGTCATTGTTGATGTGCTAGCATTTGTTGTGGCTTATGTCCTCTAGAAATCTTCAACCCATGCATAAAATTGCTCGCCCAGCTCTTGAATAGAGATTCTTGCAGTGAAGTCATCAGCGGGTGACGTCATAAGCTATTCTCGAAATAACAAGTAATATTGTCAGTCATTGACTATTTCAGAACGAGTTTATTGCACACCCATGAGTTGAAAATTTCAAGATTTAATCAAATAAAGACATTATTAGGAGGTTTATATAGAGAAAGTTTGGAGCATAACTTTTTTTTTTCTTTTCTTTTTCTCTTTCTTTTAAAAAAATTGGATAAACTATATAATTTAAGCATGTTGATCAACCTAGCTAGTTGGAAATTAATCATGATTGATGTTCAACATATCTCATAAGTCATAATATCTTTGTCTGCGTAGCTTGTATTTTTATGCTTTATGTGATTCATTTTGTATTGTATTGTTGATAACAATGCAGGTTTTTGTTGGTTGATTCAGGTGATCGAGGATAGTGAAGTTGATCCTAAAGATGTTGGGCCCGTGGAATGGATTCCATACTGGAAACCAAATGTTACAATTAATCTGGTTGATGATTCGACAAAGTGAGTATACTTCACTTTCAGTATCTAGTATTTGGCAAGACAGATAATTAGTACATTGAACAGGAATTTGATGCTCATTTGACTTTTGAAATGCCATGCTAACATTAATACTTGTTCTATAATTTTTACATTGTTAAATAAAATGATAGATGAATGTACATGTTGCTTGCCTACAGTATTTGCCTCATAAATATATGATTCCTGTGTATTTTTTCTCACATTATTTATGAAGGCAAGAGTTTATATGGACAAAATTCTTGAGACATTTGATTTACTAACGATATGTTCTTGAGACATTTGATTTACTAATGATATGCACACTTAAAGTGAGGAATGGAAGGGAAGCTTTCTTAAAGCAAGGCATGGAAGGAGATGTAAATGGAAGGAAAATATTAACTTTTGATGTTTGGGAAGCAAAAACTAAATAATGGAGGAGGAGAAAGATTTTATTTTATTTGGATTGTGGGAGAGGGGAAAGGGGTAGTTACAAGAAAAGAAGCATTCCTTTTTTAGGAGGTGAATATTTTACTTGTCAACTTGCATAATAAATTGCAGATCCTAGAAGGAGATTGAAAGGGAAGAAAAAGATGGATACCAAACAAGGCAACGGGGTGCTTTCCCTTCATTCTTCTCCCTTTCCATTCATTACACTCCTAGCCATGCATGGTCTATGTCGAATGGTGAATTTGAAGACAATGCATATTGCATAGTAATTTGGAATGAAGATGTTTGCTTTTCTGGTTTTTGTTCATATTTTCTTTTCACGTAAAGGATCACTGTGTCACGATAGGACTAAGAAAAGAAGGATGGAATTGAGAAGAGATAGAGAAGAGTAGAAATTAGAGAGCATAGAGTAGAGAAGAGTGTTTGGTTGAATATTTTCTTATGTATTTCTGAATGACTGACCACACTGTTTATACAAGTGTGGTTTACAATTTGAATTCCTCTCCAATTCTTCTCTCATGCCAGCTCACCTCTAACTAACTATTACCCACATGCACGTGCTTCTCGTAGTGTATGTGACACACTGGTGTGTATTAATTTTAGCCTCTACCTATTAATTACAATAGCAAGTTTCTTGTACCAATCAAGGTTAATTTAGGGCAAGTTATATGTTACTCCTTGAGGTATGTCAAAAACCACAGGTTAGATCATGCATATCAAAAACCACACGTCAGATCATGCATATCTTTTAGTGAACAATTTTGTTCCTGAGGTTTCATTCCATTAACAAAATGTCGTTTTGAAATAATTTGAAACAATTATGTCCACCAAATTTTGTTTTGCTAACAAAATGGTCCCTCCATCTAAATTTAATATTTAAGTAATTATTTGTGTAAAATTTAGAAGAGCATTTTTTTCCTGAAAATTCTAGTGTTTTATATTTTAGTAATTAAACATTTACATATTTTTTATGTAATTATTCATATTGTATAATTCTTAAAGTGTATGTTATTTAATTATAATTGTGAGAAGATTTTATTTAAAAATACATAATTGCTTAAATAAAAAATTTAGATGCAGGGAATATTTTTTAACAAAATAAAAAAATTGAGGGGCATAATCGTTTGATATTATTTCAAATTAATAGTAAATTTAGTAATTCTCAATGGGGATAACATGAGGAAGGGTCTATTAAAATGGTTTTGTCTATTCAACATAGAGCACTAAATACCCCAATGCAGAAATATGATAAGCTAATGCTGCATGAGTGAGAAGGAAAAGAAAGAACCCTAAAATGATGTGGAGGAAAGTAGCATTAAAAAATTTGCAATTTTAAATATATATGAATGGCAAAAACAGTTTATATAGTTGACTTCAACTAGTTTGAAATTTGAGGGTTATTGTGTTGTTGTAAAGGTAATTTGGATAGGACCATTCTATTAAAGGAATGAAACCTCAAGGGCTAAATTATTCTCATAAGAAATGCAAGGCTAACGTGATTTTTGATATATCTCAGTGACTAACTTGTATTTTGCCCATAATTTAATTGTTTCATAAGCTGACATAAAAACCTATTCTTTGTAAAGAATTTCTATGCTTATTAGGCAGTAGGGGGCAACATAGTTGCTAAAGACGTGCCTAAAGCGAGAGGCGCATTGGGCCGGGGACATTGCCTCTAACCTGCAAAGGCGGGTGACCTCACTATGCTGCATGGTGCTTCCTGGTGAGGTCAGCTCCGTAATTGCAGGCAACTAGAAAAAAAAAGAAAATAGTATAAGAAGAAGACAATATGCCTGTCTTTCTCTTCTCCTGATGAGACCTCAGTATGCTGCATGATGCTCCCCAGTGAGGTCAGCTCTGTAATTGCTGGCAACTAAAAAAAAGGGTAGCATAAGAAGAAAACAATATACCTGTCTTTCTCTTCTCCTGATGAAGTGATAGGTTGGATGCATTTTTACTGACATTGTGATATAAGTTAGATGGGTAGTGGCATTATGGCACTGGTAATTTTAAGTGGGCTTATGGTTTAAACAACTTGATGGTTAAATTGGCTAATTGTTATTATTATTATTGTTGTTGTTGTTGTTGTTATTATTTTTTATATGTATTCTTATTTTCTTTTCCATATTCTTTAATTGAAGGCATAATTATTTTTTAACAAGTTTATGTAACTCAATTTAAGTAATCATGAAACATCCTTTATAAGGTATTATTAAATTAAATATGTAATAGATATTGAAATTATAATGCCATAGAAAATTCCTATATTATATTTGATTGAAAATAAATTAATATAGTGCATTTTGATAATAATTTTTCCTCATATTATTAATTTATTTGAGAGTAATGATGTTGCCTTAAGATAACAATAAGTAATGAAATAAATAATACATTACACATTTTTATATTTAGTTATTGTTATATCAATTTAATTTATGATGCTGATATAATTTTTAAGATTTTTTCAAAATTTTTGCACCTCACCTTGCCCAGGTGCATCCCTTGAGCCTAGGCTCCAGGACTTTTGGCACCTTTGTGCATATTGAGCCTTCAATAACTAGGTTGGGAAAGAATTTTACTTCATAAATCCTGCATAGCAATTCAAGGGATTTGTCAGTACATATTTTGAAATCAAACAAGAAAAACAAGATTCAGTTTTTGATGCGTAGGATCTGTGAACACGTGTAAACAGTAAATCTAATTTCTTTTTTACTGAACTGTTTAATAATG
The DNA here is from genome assembly GCA_948266635.1 of Cnidoscolus chayamansa. Classification (NCBI taxonomy): domain Eukaryota; kingdom Viridiplantae; phylum Streptophyta; class Magnoliopsida; order Malpighiales; family Euphorbiaceae; genus Cnidoscolus; species Cnidoscolus chayamansa. The sequence continues at coordinate 5,489 of CAOGCB010459846.1, read as the reverse complement.
ATAGTTATTACGATAGTCATTAATAATTGTGAATTTCAGCATCTGTTTCATTCATTTATGTTGTGATCAATTGTTCTTCACTTGCTTATGTGGTATATGTTAATTCCTGGATTTTCCCCTTCTCTGTCTTTGTGCAGATACCCACAGAATTCTGTACCACCAAATATTGCTCCTTGTATCCTTGAATTCTATGATTTAAGAACAAGAATTTTCTTTTCGTGTGCTTGTTTACTTTCTATTTGTGGAGGTAATTTCAATGTGCATCTCCTAGTGAGGACTAGTCTCATTTTTAATGCAGCATAGGTGAATAAGTAATGAAACTCTAGTTTGTTGTACTTGGCCTAGTCTTGCTCTGACAAGTCCATAAGTTTTTTTACAATATTAGAAACAAAATCTTTGTATCAGCAAGAGGAGAAAACATCTAAGAATTTAAAGGTTGGAGAATTATACGTTGAATTCTCTTATTTGTGTTTCTGGCACACGTAAAGAGACAGCATAAACATGGGAGTGACAAGGGGTTAGGTGGTGCTGTGTTTGGTTAAGTAGCATCTAACCAATGTGTGTGTTAAGCTCGCATGCACATTTAAATGAAAATGAATACTATGAAGTTCACCACTTCAGCTTTGGATTTCTTGACTTGAGAATTTCTGGAGACTTGAATGTTGAACCTAGTACAGGGAATTACTACCCCACCATATTCTTCAACGAGTTTTGGTTGCTTAGAGATAAGCTGATACCAATCAATGAGACTGTGACAGAGTTGCCACTTAATCTGGAGGTGGGCCCTATAAGCATGACAAAATGGCAACTATTCCTTCAGATTGATCAATCATTTCAGATTCATCGCAGTTATGGAAGCATGCTTGAAGGCGAGGCTGATGAACTAAAGGTACTGTGGATTTTGATAGACATGATATTAAGTCGGCTCTTACCAGGGACTCTAGATTTAATTATGACACTATCACATCTTTTATCATGTCATTGATGGTTTATGATATTTTTTAGCTGTTATTTGTTGGATTAGAGAAAAAATTGCAGTCAGAGTTTGGAAAATTAACTTTTGCATTGGCATAGATGTCTTGGTATATGACAATCAAAACACTTACTATACTTGGAGGGGGTCAAGAAAGATCTTTTCATTTCGTTTTCAAGAAGCATATGCTGCCTAGGAAACTCTTGCCAAACTCATTTAAATTCTCTTCCATTTCAAATGCAAACATTTTGGATCCTGTATGCTTTTTGATTGAATAGTTGTTTTTTCAGATTCAAATCTTATTGAATCAGTGTCCACGTGTAAATAGAATTAGTGTATTCATCAGTAATCCTCAAAGTTTGTTAAATGATGGGTAAAAAATGAATTAATTCATATCCAAATTCTCTGCTTCACTCCCAGCATGAGCAGGATGGTAGAGTTTCAAATCACAGTTGTCAGTTCCAACTCATTTGTGCATGTAATATGTTGATGATTGCTTTCATGCTTCAGTAAATAAAAGGGAATGTGTGCTTTGTGGAAACAAATTGCACATAACTTTGCAGGAGTAAAGATGAATATGAAACGGAGTTGCTTTTTAGTAGTGTAAGTACGAAATAAGTATAGTTTACTGCTTGCTAATTGATGTATCAAGGTCAAGTCAATATTGTGTTTGTATCTGTGGGAGTTTTTTTTTTTCTCTTTCTAATTTCCTGAAGATAGAGTATTGGAGACCAAGTGTTAGACTAAGTGTCTAATAATTATTGTTAGTTTGACTACTTTGCCACTTATGGAACCTATTGTAGAACTTGGCTATAAATTTGTTTTCCATGTTTTTCCAAATGCTGACCATTCAATAATTCTTTTCAGAGGGTCTTCTTGGAAGGAAATCCTTACCTACTGGTCATCACAATGGTTGTTTCATTACTTCACTCTGTCTTTGACTTTTTAGCATTCAAGAATGGTATGACTCACAATTTTTCTCTGCTTTATTCCTGCTTCAAGATTTGTGGACTTTGTGCTTTCCTTGGAAGATATTGTTTATTAAATATTTTCTCAATTTTGCAGATATCCAATTTTGGAACAAAAATAAGTCTATGGAAGGGCTCTCAGCAAAATCTGTTGTTGTGAGCTTTATATGTCAGCTCATCGTCTTTCTCTATCTACTTGACAATGACACTTCATGGATGATACTTGCAAGTTCTGGAATTGGTTGCTGTATTGAGTTCTGGAAAATAGGGAAAGCCATGCACATAGAGGTATTAATCATAATTACAAAATTTGTTTAGGTGCATTCTCAATCCTTCTATGTATTTACGTGGCTGACAAAGATTACACTTGTTCCAAGTATTCCATGAAATTTTATGGAGTTCATTCACAAACCCACACTTATTATGGTATTTGATATATATTAAGAGATAAATAGATAAGAATTGTATATCGTAGGTAGTTGAGGTCGATGGAAAGATAAAAGGTAGAACTTGAGTAGATCATTAGTTTAGGATATGTTTACCTATATATATATGTACCAATCTCTTCATTAAAATCAATAAAACTCTCTTATTCTTTTCAATATTGTATCAGAGCTTAGGGAGTATTTTGTGGAGAGTGCTTAAAGTTTCAGTTTCTGGTCCACACCATTGAATTGTTAGATCACCCATTTAGGGCGACTAATTTTTGTCACCACCCATCCAAAAAGGTCCCACTACTGCCGACCGGCCTTCCACAGGAAATCGGTGGCCAAACCTCCGATGACCGAGTCTCACGCGCAGGCGCAAGTTTTGGCAACATTCCCACGCTCCGGCGAGTGAGGCCATCATGTGGGGACAATATGCCATAAAATGATGTTCAAACCGCTGCATTCCTATGTTCCTACACAGGAACTGTATTTTATCTCAAACAACATTGTCATTGTGTACATGCATGCTTGTTTTGTTTATCACAAGGAGAGCATATGCTAATAATTTTTTCAATTATGTCTCCAGATTGATAGAAGAGGAAAGATACCTATCTTGAGGTTCCGAGATCGAGAGTCTTATGCAGGGAATAAAACAAAGGAATATGATGACCTTGCTATGAAGTATTTGTCTTATGTGCTGTTTTTCCTTGTTGGATGCTCTTCTGTTTACTCACTCATGTATGAGCGCCACAGAAGCTGGTATTCTTGGATTCTCTCCTCGCTCACAAGCTGTGTATACATGTTTGGTAAGCCATCAGTCCCATCTGTCATTTCATCATGTTGGATTTTGTTTTCATAGGCCATCATGTTGGATTTTGTTTTCATAGGCCATCATGTTGGAATTGATTACATAGTTATAAAAACATATTAAGTTCTAAATAAATAATGACATTTAATATTGAAATATTAGTTATATCCCCGATAAATTTTCAAATATTGGTTTGTGTTAATTGCAATTTTCTTAGTTATAACTAAATTCTAGGTGCAATCTTCGTGGTACTTGTAAACATTATCAATTATGCATTTATATAATAAATAGCATTATATAATATAAAAGGGTGTAATTCAAAGAGGTACCATGTGGATTTGCCAATTATCATTTTAAGGGACAGGACTTTGTTTTTTGTCGAATAGGTACCTTGTGGTTTTGCACTGTTACTGGTCCCCATAATGGCGTGGTAACTTGGCATCTACTTAATTTAATTACAGATGATTAATGGTGTTAAAGTGGGAAGGACAAAGAAAAACAATATGGTAGTTATTTAATGAAAGACGAACTTCTGTCTCTCAAATGACAAAGCTAAAAAATGCTATGTTGCAATTTTTAAGTTTGATGAAAAAACTTGACATTGTGTTGGGAAAAAAATTCAAATACTTTATATTACTTCTACTAGATGTTTTCTGATGAATTGGTAGTTGTCTAAGTTTAATACTTTAGGATAAATAGTATGTTTCCAATGTTTGGTAATATTTTTGCTTTTCTATGCTAGAGGATTTAATGAGAAAATGCTAGTCAAGAAGATTGTTTTTTTTTTCCCCCTTACTGGGAGATCTTGTTGTGTGTTCTTTTGTAGCTCTACTTTAGTTACTCAAGTGAAATATGAGTCTACTTGTGGTAATGAGAACGTTTTGCTCAAAGGTCTTTGGCATCCTTTATTTTTGTGGCAAAAGGTTTCATAGCTATTAACTCCTATGTTATCGCAGGTTTTATAATGATGTGCCCTCAGCTGTTCATAAATTATAAGTTAAAATCTGTGGCTCATCTACCCTGGAGGCAGATGACTTACAAGTTCCTGAATACCATAATTGATGATCTCTTTGCATTCGTCATAAAAATGCCAATACTACATCGGCTCTCTGTTTTCCGTGATGGTGAGTTATAGTTAACATTTAGATTATATTTGATTTCGTAACATCTGGTGGTACTTAATTCTTTGATATAATCGACAATAAAATGTATTGGCCCCATTCGAAGTTCAAAACTGGACTCAACCATCCAGTTTTACTGGCTTCTTAACTGTCCAAAATTGGCAAGGAGTCAGGCTTGTCAAGCTTCTCGGTCTCCACATGACGTGGCATTGCCAGTGTATTGACAAGTAATCTGTTAAAAGAATTTTAAGTTCGTATTCTAATCATTTGCATACTTATTTCGATTTTGCAGATGTCATATTTTTGATATATCTGTACCAGAGATGGATTTATCCAGTGGACAGGACACGTGTAAATGAATTTGGTTTTGGTGGTGAGGATGACCAGGCCACCAGTGCAGATGCAACTCCTGCAACAGTCGAAGAGAAGAAAACCAACTGAGTTGGGTTTTTAGTCGATCTTTTGAAACTAGATTACAGAATATAACTGTAAAATCAGTAACTTTTTTTTTTTTGAACTCCAATATTCCAGAAAAATGATTGGTTGTAGTCCATCTATGTTGCTTTAGTAAGAATTTTTAGATTGTTGTTGGAACGTATTGCAGTAGCATGTCATCTTCATTTCTAGAAAAAGGGAGAATATTTTTCTGTTTGTAGGACTCTTGCCGACGTAAGAAACAACAACAACAAAGCCTTAATCCCAAACAAGTTGGAGTCGGCTGTATGAATTCTCTAACAAATAAGCTCTCAGGTAATAATCTAATCACACTCCTTCCATTACTCGAATTTTACGTCTCCATTCAAGTCTATTACTAACTAAATCTATATCAATATTTAAAGCTCTTAAGTCCCTGTCTATTACTATCTTCCAAACTGTCATAGGTCTACCTCGACCTTTCTTAGCCCCATCAACCATCAGGTTCTTCCTCTTGCGGACCGCCGCATTAGGAGGTCTCCGTAAAACATACACAAACCATCTAAGTCTTTCTTCTCTCACCTTATCACCAATCTCCACTACCTGTACTTTCTGCCGAATATGTTCATTTTTAATTTTATCCAATCTAGTATGGCCATACATCCATCTTAACATTCTCATTTCTGCCACGCTCATCTTATGAATATGTTGCCCTGTAGGTGCCCAACACTCACTACCATATAGCATCGCTGGTCGAACAACAGTCCTATAGAATTT
>CAOGCB010459795.1:0-11605 GCA_948266635.1 Cnidoscolus chayamansa | reverse complement strand
TCTACAACTGGTTCAATTCCAACTAAATCACTTTTCCCTATTAACTATTACTAAAACGTTAGAATTAATTAATTAAATTATATCTTTCATAAATTTAATTATTTTTATATTCTTCAGACATGAAATGCTTGACGCTTTATTCAAGTAGCACGTAAAATTGAAATTAGGCTTAATAATCTTGTGAAATTGATTTAAAATGGAATCTATATTAAAATTGTAATCAAATCTAAATCAAATAAGCTCTGATGCCATATTATAATTTTGAATGGGAAAGATAGAGGTGGGTGAAGAGATGAAATAATGTCCGCTTCAAACATGTGAAATCAGCCCAGCCTTGTTTCAGAAAAATAATCGAACAAGTAGGAAATGCACATATGCTCTCAAGTGGCTCAAGAATGGAGTAAAAAAGGAGGTTATAGACGGCTCTAAGTAGAACAAAAAGATACAAGAAAATAGAATCTAAACAAATATAAACACATTTCAAAGGTTCAACTCATGTAGCACGTATAAATCACTCAACTGGGAATTGAAATTCATTTCTTGAAGTTGTTTCCAACCATAGTTTGTAGCTACTTCGGCAAACTAAAACCAGAGCATATTGTATACAACTACGTCGTTCTTATATTACAGTTCATGACAGAAGCCCACTCATCTGGAAGAGCCAAAACAATCCCCATCCAACTATGCCTCATCTATCTGCTCCTGCGTAAATAAACCCAGTCTTATCGCTTTAGTTATTTCCCTACTAAACTGGGAAAAATACAGAAAAAAATAACACAACTGGCTTAAATATCTCATTGATAATCGATACAAGCATGGATGAAAGAGCAGGCATGAGGAATCTAACTATAAACTATGGTCTCTTTTTCTGAATTTTGTATTATTGTTTTTGCGATGGTACGTAGTTCATTTCTTCTTGGCTATGTTTTACCAAATGGACACCTTCACACCTAATAATCTAGTTGCACTGACCTGCATATCTGAAGTCCAGAGAGTAAGGTTATCCCTCAGCAGTTGCATGATGAGAGTACTATCCTTGTAGGACTCATCACCCAATGTGTCCAGCTCGGCAATGGCTTCCTCAAATGCCTGAAATTGAATTATTGACAGTAGACGTCAAATTTAAGATTTCCCATGCAAACATATTGATAAAAAGAAGAAAATTGGATGGCATTAGTAACAACTGTTTCAAGGTAACATGTAATTAGCATCCGTTAGAATGTTGACACACAAACAGACATGCAAGCACAGACTATAGGTATCCCTCCTAAATTAATTCTCTCATATCTCATCTGTTCTGATCTGTCCTATGCTACACATCAGCAACAGCTAAGTGCTCCTTGCTTCCATAGATGGCAAAAAAGCGGAAATCTCTCGGGTAACCAAAAGCTAGATGTTAACAAAATTAAATAGACACTGAAAGTTGACAAATGTATGCTTTTTACATGCTATTTAATTCATCCTTGATAAACCCTAGACACTAGAGATGAGAATTTATAAGATGAATTCAATGTGCCATGTCAATATGTAAGATGAATTCTGAGAAGATATAGTGAATTCCACCAGTAAATAATGACAAACCAAGTGGTGGTTACTTTATGCCAATTGTCAATACATAATTGGTTTGTTGTATATTGACGTGGCATAACAGATTTATCTTATAAATTTTCGTAGGAGACACATGGGATTGGGAACATGAAGTTCAGCTTTTCCAGGTACTTGGGCAATTCAAAGAGCCGCTCTCCACTGAAGATGTTCTCTGATCTTAGAGAACTTTGGTTTCTCAAACATTAACTCAGTTTCTACGAATTCTGGCTCTATGACAGTCTATATCACTAAACAGAACACCTGAAGCAAGCTTTTGGACTTTCATTTCCAAGCAATTTATTCCATATTTGGCAAACTCAATATTCAAGATCATATTTAAAAGGATAATAAAAGGTTAAGAGGGAGTTTGGTTTATAGTTGATCTACCTACTTACGAAAAGAAAATTCTAAATAGAATAATGTTTGGTGCAACTTATAAGTTTCTAAAACAAATACTAGTAATAAGTCAAAAGTCATATGTAGGACACAACTTATTTCTAATTCTCTACTTATTAAAAAACTACCCTTTGACCAAGTAAAAATCTATATTGTACTAATCATTCTTAAAAATAGCAACTTAATTTATCCTTCTTTTAACAAACTCTCAACTACTTAAAAAAATGCCACATGCACTTTTTGGTCATTTTCATATATTAAGTTACTTTTAAGCACCTATTACCAAACAATTAAACTACTTAAATTTAACTTTTGAATAATTTTACCAAAGCACAAAACAATTTAAATTGACTTGTAATTTAAGTCAAAACTTAAAATTAAACAGCAAAACCAAACACTTCTAAGCGTCTAAACCTATTTCCTCTCAGAATTTGATGAGAAACACAAACAATTACTCGCTTGTATAATTCCCATAATTTGAAACATACTCTTTATCTTAGCTCCATAATAGAAATTATTTATTACTAAGTTTGAAGTGGTACAAGTCTGAATTTTTCTACAAACTTATAATATTGTCTTTATTGAAAATGTTCTTTTGTTCCGAAGGATGTTGAGTTAATTCAAGTCGTGACGCACAATCCTATTCCATTTACTCTACCCATTCCACAAAGATAGACTTATTTTCTTTTTCACTTGTCTCAAATTATAGTTCAAATTTTTTTTTAAATGAGTGTATTAGCTTACTGTTACACCCCAATTTAATATTTATTGAAAAATTAAAATTCATTATTAATAATTAATATAATCTATTTAATCTTTAATGCAGTAATATGAGTAGAAAGTATATTAGAAAAATGCTAAACAAAATTTATTGCTTTTATTATATTAACTACATTTTCTTAAACTATATTGAGGAAGCTTATTTTTATAGGATCGAAGAGAGTAATATGTTTATATACATTGACCAAGAAAAAGAAAAATTATTCTATCATAAAGAATATGAGTCTGTTCCGATTGTGGTGGAAATTAAAATATCATTTTAAATATCATTCAATAAAATGGTTTGAAAAAGTCGTCTTCTTATTAAAAGAGATTATAGCTAAATTAAAATTGATATTAATTTTTACCCTCAACAAATATCTATTGTGATATTCCTTAAACCTTAAAATGAATCCAGGCTAACCAAAATTTTATCCCACGAAACAAAGTTATGCTATAACGTAAGAGGAGACAAAAGATATTATTTGCCCAATTCTGACAGTAGTAGGGATGGAGCCAACCTGTTTCGCCATGCTACAAGCTTTCTCTGATGAATTGAGAATCTCATAGTAAAATACTGAGAAGTTGAGAGCCAACCCCAGCCTTATAGGGTGCGTTGGTGCAAGATCAGAAAGAGCAACATCCTGCGCACCAAAAGAGTAACAGTAGCAAACAAGTGAAGAAGCTCATTAATTAAACGCAAAATTGATTACTCGAATCCATATGAAATGCAAATTAATAAAGGTATTTCCTACCCATACGAAACTCCAAATGAAACAATTCCTCGAAACACAGAATCGAAAGCATAATCAATACCTGAGCAGCCTTGTATGAGAGCATAGTATCCTCAGCAGCAGCTTTCCTCTCATCGCCAACTTTAAACTCCGCCAAGTACCTATGGTAATCTCCTTTCATCTTGTAGTAAAAGACCTTAGACTCACCAGCTACCGCCGAAGGAGTCAAATTAGATTCCAGAATCCTCAAAATTCCGGAGCAAACAGCCGATAACTCGCTCTCAACCTTCGATCTGTACGCCAGCACAAGCGCCACGTGCTCCTCGTTCTTTCGGCTCTCCTCCTTCTGCTCGATCGATGAAACGATCCTCCAAGCGGCACGAAGAGATCCAATGACATTCTTGTAGGCCACGGAGAGCAGGTTCCTCTCCTCGACGGTAAGCTCGGAGCCAGGAGTTGAAGAAGTGACGAGCTTCTCCATGAACTGAACCATCTCCTCGTATCGCTCGGCCTGCTCGGCGAGCTTTGCCATGTACACGCACTGCTCTCTAGTCAGGGTTTGCGGTACTGAAGTCGCCATTGAAGAGTAGGAGAGAGAAGCGTGCTCCGTTCTTTGAATTTTCAGAATTTGAACGGAGCAGAAGGCAGGAGCGATATGGTTGGATTAGCGAGGAGAGAGAAATTGTTTTTACCACTCACGAGTTTATAATTGTAAGGTACTCGCTCTGATGAGAAGAAGATTGTTGTCAATTCTGTAAGTGGATATATTTAAGGGTGTTATCATAACTTAAGGTTTTCAACGGTGTCGCTTTCCCGGAATGCGAGTGTGAATTTTGGTAAAGGAGTGTGATTGGTCCTTTTTCATTTTTCCTTTTTAGTTTAATATTTTCCTCTCTCTAAAGATATTTTCTTTTCAATATTTTATTTTAATCTTATTAAATAAAAACTGAATTTTTTCTTAAATTTTTAATTAAAAAAATATAAATATTTAAAATTATAAAATATTAAATAATATAAATATTTTATAATAATTAATACTTTTTCGGTAAAATATTAAAAGAATTTAATTTTATAAAATATATAAATATTTCAATTGATTAATTTTAAAATAAAAGTTAAATAGTGAAAAAACTAAATATAATTTTTCCAAATTTAAAGAATCACAGAAATTTAATAAATGAAATTCATTAATTTTATTGATTGATTAACAAAAATTATATTAATTAACACTTTAATATATATTACTATTTTTAATTTATACAGTATTTTATTAAAATTAAATAATAATATAATTAAAATTATAATAGTACATTATCATATTTAAAATAATATAATGATTATATTTTAAATAATATTATAAAAATTTATTATATATTAATTAATTTAAAAAAAAGGCAGAAACAAAGTGTCCAGGTATAAACCACCTTTAATATCGTATATTTTTATTTTTCATTTAAATTTAATAATGATAAAAATATAAAAATTTATTTAATTTTTTAAATTATTTATGTAAAATAAATGAATTTAATTTGTTTAACTTATAGAATTTTTATTTTAAAAGATTAAAATAATATATAATTTTATAAAAAAAATCATTTAAATTTTTTTATTGAGAAATTAATCCTTTCATTAGTCTTTTGATAAAAACATCACATTTTAATAATTAAGTTATAAATAATAATTATTTTTCCACTAATATAAATATACAAAATATTATCATCATATAAAAAATATATATATTTTTTAATTTTTTGTTGTATAATGATTAAAGAATTAGATTGTAAGAAGAAAAAAATTGCAGAATAATCTTGAAATTCTTTTAGTAATTTATCTTTTTCTTTAATTAAGGGGCAAAAACGTAAAAGAGCATGTGGGAGCGGTGATGTGGCAGAGGAAGTAACGGAATTAACCGAAAAGGAAGGAAGTTCCCTATATAGACTTGCTCTCTTGCTTCTTCCTGTAAAAGCTGCTTAAGAGCTTCTTGTTTCTTATTTTCCTTCATCTCTTTCATTTCTCCCTCTGCAAATCTTTTCCTTCTTTCGTTTCATCTTCGCTTAATCAAACCATGGATGAAGAATACGACGTCATAGTACTCGGAACTGGCCTCAAAGAATGCATCCTCAGCGGTTTACTCTCCGTCGATGGACTCAAAGTACGTAATAAAGCTCTATAAAACAAATCTCAGATTTAAATTTTCCCTTGATTTGATTACGAAATGCTTGGAATTCGATTTGATCACTCGCGAATTCGAGGTTTTGATTCAATGGTTTTTAAACCTGGAGGCTGAATCTCGTGATAAACTGAAAATGTGGAAGGGCGATTAGACTACTAGTGGATAGTTGATGGCTTCACATCTTATATTTAAACAAGCAGGGAAGAATTTTCTTTTCATCAAGATGTATGTTGGAGATTATGATAGTGTATATCTTTGAATTCTAATGAGCTATTATATATTTGCATTAGATCTCTGAACACACGATATTAATTATTTATGAATTGGGTAAAGGTTTCCACTTGATCTGAAAATTTGTCCTTATGCTTTGGTTTATTGATTATAAAGTGGGTTTCCTCAACTTGTCAAAAATGTATCTTCTTTGTCTGAGACAGGTGCTGCATATGGATAGAAATGACTATTATGGAGGGGAGTCCACTTCCCTCAATCTAAACCAGGTACTATTTATCTGTGATCATTATTATTATTATTAAATTCAAATGTGGACTCAATGGAATAAGCCCTTTTTTCTATTATTTTATAGCTTTGGAAGCGATTTAGGAGTGGGGACAAACCCCCAGAACAGTTGGGCGCAAGCAGAGACTATAATGTTGATATGATCCCTAAGGTATCCAAAATTATTGATGATTCTCTGTGCATATTTTTAATCCCTTTTTGGTAACTTGATTTTGTTTTATATTTTTTCTCTGTTGAAGTACCATCTGAACTATCTTTCTTTTCATCGTCATTAAATTTGTTGCAATGTTGATCGGTACGATTAGCATTTAGCAGTGAAGTACTCGACTAGTTGACTTTAATCTTCTGGTTTTTCCTTTTGTTATCCGAACCTTGAACTGTGCTAGTCTGAGTTTTGCCAAGCTCAGCCTCATCTTATGCACAAGGCTTCCTGCTTTGCAAGAGTCCCAGGGCCTCAATAATGCACATAATAGCTGAACATTTCAATCTCTCTTTGGAAGCCATTCAGATCAAAAAGAAACATGGGAGTGGAGTTGTAGCCTGAAATTTTATGTGCTTTTCTGCAAGTAGTTTTAAATACAAACAAAGATATAAATATGAAAATGATTACAAGTACATTGTAACTACTAACGTCGGATCTTAATTACTCTATTTTATAGTGCATCATTTGAAGACTTCATATTGTGTTATATCAATTTAGCAAACCAATTTTTCATTGGGTTCTGTTATTGGAGAAAAATATTCTAAGCATTTTCACAAATTATAAGCTTTAATTCATATGCATGATTATTGATAAGAGAAGCATGGATTGCAACTCTGTTCATTTTGCTACAACTCATCAACAATTATTTAGTGATTTATTTTGCTACAACCTTGGCTTTTCATGCCATTAAAATGATAGTGATTATTCCATTCTCTCACAGTTCATGATGGCTAATGGTGCCTTGGTTCGCATTCTCATCCACACTAATGTTACTAAATATCTGAATTTCAAGGCCGTGGATGGTAGTTTTGTCTACAACAAAGGAAAGGTTTCACATCTAGAACTTGATAATTATCATATTATGTAAATTGTTAACAGTTATCTTTCCACAGTAAATGGACTTGGTTATTGTTTATAGATACACAAAGTACCAGCTAATGATGTGGAGGCATTAAAATCCCCACTTATGGGATTGTTCGAGAAGCGTCGTGCTAGGAAGTTTTTCATTTATGTTCAAGACTATGATGAGAATGATCCCAAGTCCCATGAAGGGCTGGACCTCAACAAGGTTAAAGCTAAAGATGTTATATCGTAATATCTCACTCTTATCTCTCCCTTTATCTATACAGACTTCGTTTAGCTTCAGTTAAAAGGATAGCGTACTGGGAATTTGTGCAAGATCATGTCTTAATTTATCATATCATGTGAATAATTCAACTACCCTGCAGAGTAGAAGTTACCATTCATGAGGAAATCAATTACATACAAATTAATTTAGATTTCTAATTTATTAAATTATCCAACAGGATGTTTTTGTTTGATGTAGGAAATATGGGCTGGATGATAACACAGTTGACTTCATAGGGCACGCATTGGCACTTTATTTGGATGAACATTACTTGGATGAGCCTGCCCTTGATTTTGTGAAGAGGATGAAGGTAATAATTCCCAGTACATCACCTTCCTTCAAATGAATAATGTCTATCATTGTATCTAAGGCTGACTTAATTAGTAAATATTTACGTCATCAGATAAGAAACAATCTGTAAGTAAAATGCTAGGTGAACTCTCTCTCTCTACTCTTGTCATGAGAAAATGGTGACCATACTGAACATTTAGTGAGAAAATTTATATACTTAATAAATAAAGTTCTGCTTCCATAATAAGAGATATCAAGTTTAAGAGTATGATTTGAAAGCAAGAATCTTGTATAACTTTAAACTTGAATATGGTTTATGATTCTCGCCTTCATTTGCTTCCACAATTCAAAACTAGTTTCTTATTGAACATTGATCATGTCCTGCATGCTTTGTCCTTGCCAATAATAATGATGGAACTTTATCTTCTCGCTGAAAATTCTTTGGCCTTCGTGTAGCTATATGCAGAATCTTTAGCACGTTTTCAGGGTGGATCTCCTTATATTTATCCCCTCTATGGACTAGGAGAGCTACCCCAGGTTTGTTCCATATGACCCTGAAAGCATCTAAAGAGGAATCCATCTGGTTCCTCTAATGTTTGGTTACATATTTTGACAGGCATTTGCTCGTTTGAGTGCTGTTTATGGGGGCACCTATATGCTTTGCAAGCCAGAATGCAAGGTAACGTCCTGTTCAACATTGTAATACCATAACTTGAACAAGCTATATAGTTGATAATGCTGCTTTTCAGTTGACGAGATGAGAGGGTTGAATTATTATCATAGTAGGCCAGTCAAAACCTGATATTTAATCACTTCCTTAATTTCTTCATGAATGGACAAGCCATTCATGTGTGTTTTGGTTGCCTATGTAATATTGCTAATTGATTCAACTTCAGATACTTTTTAAATTAACATATGGTCTGTTTTTTTCCTTCATAATTCCCGGAATCCAAACTGGTATTCATGTTTTTAGCGGCTTTTTCTAATGCAAATGGCAGGTAGAGTTTGACGCAGATGGGAAGGCCTTTGGAGTGACATCAGAAGGAGAAACTGCAAAATGCAAGAAAGTAGTATGCGATCCTTCATATTTGCCCGACAAGGTAACTTTTCAGGAATCTTCAATCCTTTAGGCCAGTTCTGCTGAATGACAGTTTAAGAATGTATGACTTAATTTGGTGCAGATTCATACCTGATCTTCTCAAAATGTTGCCTTACCACTCTAATATAATAACCTATAACAGTGCCCCCTTGAACTGAAATATTTTACCTTGGACTATTGAAACTATGTCCATATTAACTATTCCTTCATTCTACCTTTCTTAAGAAACTGAGAAGGAATCCTTATTCCTTTACCCTTTTTGTGCCGCAACAGGTAAAAAAGATTGGGAAAGTAGCTCGTGCTATATGCATTATGAGTCATCCGATCCCAAATACCCATGATTCTCACTCGGTCCAGGTTATTCTTCCCCAGAAACAACTCAAGCGAAAATCAGATATGTATGTTATTGTTTATTATAATAAGAATTCTTTGACACTGGCAGTTCCTGAAAGTTAATATTTTAGAGACATTAATCTCTCAATGTGAGAAGCACTTTAATGTATGCGTATTTGCATAATTGGATGTAGCAACAAGTTCATCCTATGTTCAAGATGACATCTGAGGACTTTTTGTAATTTAGTTTTGTTCTTGTCGCAGGTACCTTTTCTGCTGCTCCTATACTCACAATGTAGCTCCGAAAGGGAAATACATTGCTTTTGTTACAACAGAAGCAGAGACTGATGATCCTAAAACGGAATTGAAGCCAGGCATAGATCTCCTTGGACCTGTAGACGAAATATTTTTTGACACTTACGACAGATACGAACCCAGTAATCAGCACAATGTTGATAATTGTTTCATATCCACAGTAAGCAAACATAAATTCTCACTTCTTTTACTTTTCCTAATTCTGAACAATTCACTCTAACAGGCAAGCAAATGTGAAATATAAGTTACAGTTTTATTTCTTGCTGAAGCTTTTTAAGTGTTTGATAATATTTATGGGATTGGAATGTCCTGCAGAGTTATGATGCTACCACTCATTTTGAGACCACAGTACAAGATGTGATTCAAATGTACAGCAAGATAACTGGAAAGGTACTTAATAATTATGATAGAATGCTGCCTTTTCATTAAAGTAACACTTCTTTTTCTTTCTATCTGGTTAATCTAGTTTGTAGAAATTATCACTTGCCCATAAAATATTTGCTTAAGCTGAAAGAAATGAAGTTAAAAAGTATAATATAAAATTAGATATTATTCAAATGAATGACAACTAATAAGTGAGTGGCATATGTATCAGACACTTGACCTGTCAGTGGATCTGAGTGCTGCCAGTGCAGCCACTGAAGACTGAAATTTTGGGGATCAAACAGGGGCTGGATATGGAGCTTTAAGAGCTGAGAGAACCATGTTGCAATTTTTTTTCTTTTAGTTGTTGTTTTCCCTTGCAGGCATTCAGAAATTTTTTAACATCTCTTTATACTTTTTCTTTTCCCAGAATGTGGTGCCAAGTTTGGTTCTTTATTGCTATAGAATTTTTCTTCAGCTTTTTCTAGATTTATTTGATCAGAAGCTTTGATAAGCACTTGAAAAGTGAACATCTCTCTCTCTCTCTCTCTCTAACTGTTTTTAGGTTAAAAGTGGATAACTATAATTTCATGTTATATGGGATATGTTCAATTTTAATTTAGGATATAAAAAGTCCATGTGATTTCATGTACTATGGTATTAAATTAAATAAAGAATTTAAATATCATTACAATCAATCAATCTCCCCCCCCCCTCCCACATTATTAATCTCTTTTTCTAATCTAATTCAATTCTAAGGGCCTTTTGGTTTATGAACACAGAAAATGTTATTCAATAAAAAATAAAAATAGTTTTGGTTGAGATGGTTGGAAAGAAAATGATGGTTAAAAATAAATGTTTAGGAATTTAGGAAATAAAGAGTTAGATTCAAGAATTGGTCATTTTCAGTTTGAAATTAATTTTTTTTATTTTTTTTACAAATTAAAATTCTCATAATTAATGAATAGAGTGTATATATATATATAATCATTTTTCTTTTATATTTATTTCTAAGTTATGTCAAAATTAGCACATACATCTTTTTATTATTAAATTTCAATAGTTTGATTTATATATTTTAATTTTATCAAATTGAAGGTAAAAAAAATTACTAAAAAATTCACTTCAAAATATATTATTTTTCACCCTTTAATTATATTAATTTTAAATACAAATATTTTAGTACATATATTTTAATTTTATCAAATTAAAAAGATTTGAATGGACCTCCTTTAATTTGTTGAAGTCAAAACACTTTAATTAAATTATTGAATTTTAAAAAAAATTTAAAAAATATATGTGCAAAAATAATTTTAACCAATAATATTTTTATTGTAAAAATAAAACATGTAAACCCTTTCGCTAAATTTTGGCCAATACGATGTGGTTTTAAATAAAGTCCCTGTTAATTCAATTAAGATATTTACGACATAGTTTGATGTTAAGTGCACGTAATTGAAAAAAAAAATTTAGTGAAGGACTATTAAGTTCATAAATGTCAATGCAATAGATAGAGCCCATAAGAGGGCACTGCTAAACAAAGACTTTCTCTTTTTCTTTTTTAGCTATTTAAAATTTACCATTTTATGAGATTCTTATAATTTCCACAACTTCCCATCTCTGAATTAGTTTAACTACCATAATCACACAATGTCTTCACTTTGTTCACCTAATGCTAATGGCCATGTTCACCTATATTTGACTCTTT
>CAOGCB010459241.1:0-13199 GCA_948266635.1 Cnidoscolus chayamansa | reverse complement strand
CGACAACTAATCGCTAAAGCGAAAAACGAAAGGATAGGGAGGGAGACCGTGTCCATGTATTGCGTCTTCTGTTCTGCTTCTCTATTTCTTTCCATTCTGTCATCTCCTTCCCGTTTCAACGACAACATATTTCTGTGCTACTATCCTTAATTAGTAATAATTAAACTTCAATTTACGTGTCATAGCATATAATTTATATAAAATATAATTTTAGAAAAAGATCATTGTTACTGCACATATGTTGGAACAGGGACTTGCATTGAAGATTTTGCTTGAGCTGCCCCTGCCTGCCACTCTTCCAACATTTTCAGCCCCATCCAGTATGGCATCAGCAGCAGTCGACACCTTACAATGCTTGATTAGAAGGTTATGTCGATTCCATATGCACTTTTTCTCCATCAGACATCATCAAAGATTAACATTTTTACATCATTTTTAGCATTTAAATACTCTCCAACATGCATTTCATATCAGAAGGGCATGAACAAGGATCCCTTTTAGCATTGCCCCCATTAAGCAAAATCTGAAATTAATAGTGCCTTTTAAACACTTTTTTTTTTATTAACATATGAATCTTTTTTTTAATACATTTATATTCCCAAATTTACTTTTCAAATTCAGCTTTGTCTATAGTATGGACGCAGAGAATATTAAGAAAAATATGTTGTCTTAATGATAATAATAATAAAAAAAAAAGAGTAATTGACGAGGGAGTATTAATGCATGAAGGCTTTTAAAGATGTAATTACAAGTCCGTCCTATTTGGGGGGGATTGTCGGCAGAATAAGAGGCGGCCTTCAATCTATAGGGGTAATGTAATGATGTTGCGTGGCATCACCATGTTCAATCACGAGATGTCATATATATATATATATATATATATATATATAATTTTATAGAGTTGGTTACTGCATCGGCATCAGGCCAAGCTGTAAGGAAATAATAAGAAAAAAGGGGAAGCAGAATTGAATGAAGCATCCATGTCAATATTCAAATACCTAAACACGTTTCTCTTTCAGAATCAGAGCCCATATGTGTCAGTCTCCCTAAGTCTGCGTTAATTATATATATATATATTTGTCACATTTCAATTCTAGACTTTAATTTCATTAATGTAATATAAGTTTAATTTAGAAATTTCATTACTCAAAACAAAAATCATTATTACAATAATTTTAAAAATGCTAATAATTATTTAATTAATTTTTTGTTAAATAAAAATTTTCTTATTATGAAAAATAGCAATTTTGTTAGTTAAGAAAGTTGGTCTGAGTGAACCCGTGATGGGCTGAGAAGGGGCCTTGTTCACAGTTTCATCAAATGATCTTTACATATTCATAGAGGCCCCTGCATGGCGTTGTACAAGCTCATATTTGGTGGTCGACTTCGCTCTGGAACGATCTATTTTCAGTATGCATGCATGCATGCAGCTTCCTAATTTTATTGCTATGTCCAATAAATGATTGCCCATTTGCTGAAATAACTGTGAAGTAGTTTCTAGGTGATCGCCGGTGCAAACTTAGTGATCAAGCTGTAGCTTCTTCAGAGCCTACCCATTCCATTCAGATTGATTGAAAAGATTATATGACAAATTAAGGAAGTCCATATACAAAAAAAAAAGAAATATGGTAATATAATAATAATAATTTCAAATTAGTCTTTTTCTTTCTATAACGTTTAAAATGGTTAATCAATAGTTATGCATATTAAAATCACTTGTTCATATAAACATTAAACAATCGATGATTATGCTAATCAATCACTTGATTTTTGTCATGATAATGACATTTTCAATAAGATGCTTTCAGCTAGCGGTGAGTGAGAGTCCTCCAAAAGTGATGCTTGCCATCCCAACTTTATTTTCTCTTCAAATAAATTAATATTCTCAAATTGAGTATTATTTTTATGTTACAACCACCGATTCACACCATGTATCGGACTCTCGATCAGCATAAATGAGCGATGTGGGTAGAGTAGATAAAAAAACAAGGCAATACCTCATAGCTATGCTTGCCATTATGGAAATGAGAATCCTCCTCGAGAGAGGTCACAATAGCGAATCTGCCGAAGAATTTACTTGATTTTGTATATATAAAACTAGTGATGCAGTTTTCTCGTTAAGTTTTTTCTAATCTCTTTTATTTAGAATTGAAAACTAAATTGAGTTATAAAATTTTCGTATAAAAATTAAAAATAAGATATATTTTCTATTGAATCATAAAGTTGAGAGAGTTTTATTTTATAAATTAAGAGTTGAAAGCATGTTAAGTTATAATTCAAGAATGATGTATAATTTACCCATTGAATAGATTTAAAATTAAATTCTTTTAAAAATACAAAATTATATTTAGATATGAAAAAGCTTTTTATGTTAAAAATATTGTCAAATTATAATGTTTAATCATACATTAAATAAAATAATTAAGGTTATTATAAAAATAAAAGGAAATAACGAACAAAAAAAATTCTAAATTTTGAACGTTTTAATTAGTCTATTCTAAATTAAAATTTTTAATAATTATACTAAAATTACAATATATAATTTTTTATACTCTATTTTTTAATTTCTCTATTAATAAAATATCACGTAAACATCCTATATAGTATACTAATTAACATCATAGTCAGCATTTTAAATATATAAATTTAAATAATAACAAAAAAATCTAAATTTTATAATCTTAATAATTTTACCATAAACTATTTTTTAAAAAAATTTATAATAAATTAAAATTTCAATTAAAAATATATTTTTTTAATTTTTAATTTTTAAAATTAAAGATATAGTTTCATATTTAATTATAATATATTTATATATTGTAATTTTTACATCAAATTTTTATACTATAAAATTATTTATCTTATTATATTTATTATTTTTATTTTTCTCACTTATAAAAAATTAAAAATTTTATCTATTTATTTTAAAAAAAATTATATTTAAAATTAAAATTTATATTAGCATTGTACATCTCTTTCATATTTTTTTTCTCATCAATTTTAGTACGTTGATTCTTTTATTAAAAATTGACGTCAATATTTTTTTATGATAAATATAAATATTTTCTTTATATTCACTCAATTTTTTAGATAAAGAGAATGTTGATGTAATATATTTATGGTAAATTTGTTAAAAAAATTAATTTAAAATAAAATTATTAAGATTGTAAAATTTATGACTTTTTTATTATTATTTTAAATTTATGCATTTAAAATATTCATTTTATTAATTTTAATGAAAGATTTAACAATGGAGTACAAAGAAAAATCTCTACGGTAATTTGTAGTATAATTCTTAAAAAATTTAATTGAAGATAAAACACTCAAAGTTTAGATTTATTTTTTGTGACAAATTTTCCTTAAAAAATAATAATAAACACTAAATTATGGATTGGAAACAAAAGTTGCAATTAAAAAAATGTAGAATATAAAATATGGGAGCAAACTCAACAAAGAGAGAGGGAGGGTCCAAAATTAACTGAAAAAAACGAGGGAGGGGCAAAGTGGAAGAAACATGGCTAGCTTTTTTATTCTTTAATTTCTGAATCACTTCTAGTTGCTATGATCTTAAAACTACGTAATTCATGGAAGGACATGAACCATTTAGAGTATATATCTGCATGTGGCATGCCGGTAAAATGGATTAACTCTAATTCCATCTTAAAAACCATCAGACCATGAACATTTGAAATATGAGGTTTACAAGTACATAGGCTCTAATATATTAAAAGTGGGGCCTGGGTGATGAGTTGAGATAGAAATGTTGGAGGGAAGGGAGACAGAGGGTAAAAAGAGGGGTGAATTCAGAATGCATAATTGATATAAGCTTCTGAAAATATTGCAGTCAAAGTAATTATAGTCATATCATCATCTGAGTTTCCTTGGGAATATGGTTTTCCATTTTCAGTGTTTGAGCTTCACTGTCACCTGACCTTTTATTATTATTATTATTATTATTATTATTATTATTATTATTATTTAGTGCCTTTGCACCAACCCCTTCTCATCAAAACCATATTCAACTTCCTCTTTCCTTCTTTCTTGGAGGATAAATTTTCCTCAAATCTTGTTTTATCTGTTAATCACTTTCAAACTCGCTCCTTTTCTTCTTGGCTTGTTCAGAAATTTCCAATGCTAATCCATTATTAAAATCATGTTGCTATCACATTGAACATACAACCTATTGACAAAGTCCTATAATATTACGCTTCACTTAAAGTGATGAAATATTACGAGAATAAATTTTTTTAAAGTAGTCTAACAAGACTTAGTTCAGTAAGCTAATGACAATACTTAACATATATATATATATCCTAATCTTTAATATATCTGCATCATTGACAAAAATATATAAGGGGTGATGAACACAAGTGTCAAGAATTTGGAAGACTAATACAAATGAAGATGGTATAGTCATAAAAAAAAAGAGAGAGAGATATGAGGGGTAAGTGAGGGTGAAGTGGAAAGGTCCAAACTATGACCTGAGGCATTAAAGTGTCGTATATATTACAGTGAGCCTATTGTGGTACTAACGAGTAGACTACAAACACAATAGGCAGTTAGGGTTAGACCAGAGAGGGCAGATGGGTTCACAAGTGAGGTTGACACCTCATCTACACGTGTGTCTCTTATTTTAACATTTCACTGTACCACCCACCACTTCTTCTCTACCTTCTTTTTTCACAGCTACTTCCAATTACCCATTTCTATCCCTTTATTTTCTCTTAATGTCATTGATCAATTTATTTACTAGTATTACAGTGGATTATTTCCCTTGTTTATTAAGTGTATAATAAGTGAAATAGTGTCATTAATTAATTTTTTTTAAATAAAAAAAAGGAAATTAAGCTATAATTATTACAGTGGATTGAATAAAAGTAAAAATAGAGGGAGCAACAGTTGAGAGTGACAAGCTACAAGGTAATAAGTGTACAGAAGTAGTCAAAATAGAGGTCAGGCTGAGTCACAGTAGTGAAACTGAAACTGCTTTTGCAGAAGAGAGGATGATGATCACTAATAGTTATGGTGTTCGTGTGTTTGGATTTTCTGTTGCACACTAAACACCTCCCAACCCTCTCTTCTCCTCTTTCTATTTCTTTTTCTTCACTTCTTCTTTTCTTTCCATTTTTGTCACCCTCCATCTAACTCATATGCCATCAACAGTTCCTCATCAATGGACACCTTCACATACATGGGTTCCCAGAATATTTGTCCCTGTGACCCTTTTATGTCTCATCATCAACAAGTCATGAGTCTCTCATGCTTGGAGACTGACCAAAACAGTGGCTTTGATGATAAATGTAAAGGAGATAAGAATGGTGGGGTTTCTGTAATAAGTGGGCAGTCGTCAAAGGTTTGTGCTAGAGGCCATTGGAAACTAGCAGAGGACACTAAACTCAAGGAACTTGTTGCACTTTATGGGCCTCAAAACTGGAACCGTATAGCAGAAAAGTTGCAAGGAAGATCAGGTAGGTACTTAGCTTTCTGTTTTTAATTTCCTCTCGTTAGAATTTGTGAAAGTCATTTAAGTGCACGTTTCTTTTCTTCTGGATTCTGTCTTTTTTTTTTTAAAAGAAAAAATATATTCTATTTTGCGAGATTTGAAGGTAAAAGTTGTAGATTGAGATGGTTCAATCAACTAGACCCAAGAATCAATAGAAATGCTTTCAGCGAAGAGGAAGAAGAAAGGCTAATGGCAGCTCATAGAATTTATGGTAACAAATGGGCCTTAATTGCTAGACTTTTCCCTGGGAGGACAGATAATGCAGTTAAAAATCATTGGCATGTTATAATGGCTAGAAAATACAGAGAGCAATCCTTTGCGTATAGGAGGAGAAAACATACCGAAGCTGCTAAAAGAAGGGTGGAAGATGGCAGTGCTTCTGTAAGCAGAGATACATCCATCAATGAAGCAACAACCAAATCTCCTAGTCCTCGCAATGGCAGAATAATCAAACCATCTCATCATTACCAACTTGCTGGTTTTAATTCTCAAGGCTTGACTTCGAGTGAAGGTGCAGGCACAGGTGACGGACTCTTGTTTGTTAGAAGCAGCAATCTGCTTTCTCTTTCCCATGGATCTTGTCCAGAGCAAACACCTTCTGATTTCTTTTCTGGTTTGTCCTTTCGTCTCTCCGTTTCCTACATTCTGGTTTGATGTCTTTTATTGTCAGCTTAAGTTATTCAAGCTTTTGACATTTTGTCGAGTTCTATTACACGATCATCTTTCTCCATGGTTTTATGCATATTATAAGATTTCAAATATTTCCATTTAAAGAACGAACTGGAACAGAGAAAATAATTTTGTCAAAGACCCGATGCTATTATTCACCTTCTTCAATTTTTTTTCTCGAAGTGATTATGAATTCGTTATGATCCTGTTAAGGTGTTTCTGGATGCGGTGTGTAGCTAAAGCATGGTAGTATTTATGACCATTGTGAGTGGACCAACGGGTAGAAAATTTGCAGGTCACAAGAATCGTGAGATTACGAGTCAGAAGGAGCACTGCAGTGGTACCGCCTTCACAGTTCTCCTGAACATGCAGCAATCAAGCAACCATCAGTTTTCTGCAGGTTTCTCATACTCCATGGCATCACCAACATCTCAAGTATCAGAACCATCTTCATCATCATCACTATCATTTGCAGAGAACAAAGCGACCAGCGAATTTGACACCACACTATCACCACCATTTATAGATTTTCTTGGAGTAGGGGCTTCTTGAAGAATTACGAGTGAACACTGAGAAGTCGAGAGAAAGTGGAAGTTTCGTTCTCTGCATGAGTATTTAGCCCTTTTCGTTATGATGATCAACTTCGTTATTGTAAACAAACAGCCTCTAAAGATTTCAATTCCAAAGATATTCGAATCAATGAAGTAGCACTATCAATTTCTTGCTTCTGGACTATAATTGAAATTAGAACTTGTAATTTCAATGGTTTGGGAATGGCTCTAGTACCATTAGACTAAAGATTCATACTGATTTTTTTTCCACGGTAATATAAGATACGGAATTGCAATTACTTGAATTAAGATTTTTTATCTGTTTCTGAGCCGCAGAGAGAGAGATATGTGTGAAGCTGACCACTAACAAAATGGGGAAAAGGGGGAAGTGTGTGGGGCTGCAAAATAACAGAACAAAAGCAAACAAGAGGGCTTGTCAACCATTTAATTTGTCATTGACATGAGAAGAATTTCACCTATGAAAACCAAGCCACCTTGTTATTCTCCATCTGCTCTTCAACCTCTTCTACTATCAATTCTTTTCAATATTTGTACATTCATATTCAAATTGAAGCAAACCCCATCACTATATCTGATGCCAAGGTCTGGATAGTTCTCAAAACCTAGCATTATGATTCTTGAGATTCCATTCGTGGGACAATGGATAGATGAGGTAAGATGGAGTTGGGTTCCACAAAGATAATTGTTGCTGACCTTTTTCTATTGGCACAAAGTAATATTTAACTGTTCAACTTTGAAATACATATTGTTTTGTATCGCTTGTGGACCTTGAAAGTACTGGTCTAACGGGTGCATCATCAGCCAGCTACAGTTAAATTTAGCATTCAGAGAACAACTTGACAGGAAAAGAAGTCGGCAAGTGCATTAATTGCTTAATTTATTGAAGATGACATCTTGTTGGCTAGGCCATGACATCAACCTATCAACCCCCATGTGAAAAAATATGGAGCTCCATTAATCTCACAAGCTCTAACATTTCCCCGGCAACAGTGAGATTATTAACTCTAGGACTTGATTATGAAATGATCCTAGGACTTCTGTTCTGTTACTTTCCTTAGTTTGCAGTTTCAATGGGAACCACAAATTAGGGAGAAACTGAATGTCGATGGCTCATAAGCCACTTTCATTTGGTACCTGCAGACACTGTCTTGTAGGGGTTTTAGGGTCAACATTCAAATTTAAAGCACTTAGAATAGGAGACAGTAGAAGCCTTAATTTATGAGTTAATAATGACCTTCTATATGGTGTACATTAAGATTCGAGGCATTCAACTGTAGCAAACCAAGTGAATTAGCAAAGACATTCAAGCATACCAAATAGTGTTGCAGATAAAGGATAGTTTATAAACAAGAGGAAGAAAATGGCAAACCTTTGCACGAAAGAAATCTCCGTCACAATCAGATAAAATTATCCCATTGAAATGATATGCATTGTGATTTCGGTGATCATGACAAAACTAAGCTTCAAATTCAGTATAATGAGAACAAGAATTATGGTCAAATGCAACAATAATGGAGTAAAAATAAAAAAATGGGTCCTAACGAAGTTTAAATTATTAGGGTCTTAATAACAATTGGCAGCGCATGGCCCTTCTCCAATTCCTTGCAAATGAAATTTTGTTGTGCAAAAGATTTAACTGCTGAGACCTCTGCTCTCTAGCAAAGACGTCATAGCATCCCCGAGTTCACTCTTTGAAAGAAGTCTGGTGGAGTGAACATATCCTGCTGATTCAGGTCCACAAACTGCCTCCAAGTTTACAGGTTTCATTGAGAAATAGGATTCAAGAGCCTTCAGGGTTCTCTCTATGAAAATTGATCTCGGAATATATTCCTTCATTCGACAGACAAATTCAGTGTGGTTTCTTGCCTACAGAGCACATTAATGTAAACTTTATACCCTGGCCAATTAATTATAGTAATAAGGGGGGCAATGTCTGCTGCAGTTCATGCTTACAGTAGTCATACCGTAAAGGTATATAAAAACAATATCAAAAGCATCAAGATTATGATACATAAAAAACAGTTACTGCGCTCTAATTGCTGCCTCGCAAAATGTTGCGTTACACCACAGATTGCAAAAACAACATTATTATTTTATCAGGGAAAGAACATCTTTGTTAAAATTGCAAGATATTTGATGGCTGCTGCAATAAAAATCTAGAGAGAGAATTCATCATGTACACATGCAAAGATTCTTTCCAGAAGTTTAATGAGGATCCACAATGATGTGTAGTAATTTCACCTGGCATTACAAAATTTTCATTACTTTTATCAAACTCTGTAATTGCTACTTCTAACGTTGAGATCAGCAATGAGAAAAAGTGTAATAATTTATTCAACATCAACAAATCAATACTGTAAATGATTAAAGGGGGATATTATAAAGCTTCAGAGAAAGATGAGGAAACAAAATAGAACTTACGGATCTATACTCGGGAGCCCGAGCAGGTAGCTTCAAGTAAGCCATATTCCTAACATCATAATCCCATAAAAAGGAGGTGTGGTGTATCCATCTACTTTTGGTTATAGATTGAGCATTTCCACCAAATTTGTGATCACCAAAGACATAATCTGAGCAGAAATTGAAAATTAGAAATGCTATCAAAACTAAAATTAAGTATAAAACAGACCACACAATCAGACAAACAATAAGTTTGAAGTTCTCTTTATATGACAGTGGCAAGCAACATTAAATTTCAAATCTCAGCAACTCAGAAGTACCCTAAGATTTAGATATATTCACAAAGCAACTAAACAGATCGTAAAAGTTTTATGGCATGCTTCACTGAAAAAAAATGTCTTCCTTTCAGATTTAAGTTTCGGATGATCACAGAAATGTGTCTCCTAATATAATTATAAAGTTCGAAGTAATCATATACACGACAAATAAACAATCATATCAATGCAAGATTATATTGGTTGAGATTTCCAACACAATTTTTTTAGTTTTCCATCTCATTTCAATTTTTTCAGAATATAAAGGTGAAAAATATGCATCTCTAAACATGTGCCACATGTATTTAAATGATAATAATACACAAACATCACTCATATCTACAAGTGTCCAAAAAATTATACAGAAAAACATATTATAATTCAAAGCTTAATCTATGTACCATTCTCACGAAGTTGGAAACCACCAATCCCTCGAAACACTTCACCATACAACAGACCACTCCAAGACATGATTGAACGAGGATAAGGTTGCACTCCCGGAACATCATACTTGTTGCATATGAGAGTGACAAAAATAGTCCCACTATCAACAATAACAGTGCCTCCCCCAGTAAACCTTTTGATGACAGGAACATGATCTCGCAACACAGGTCCAATCTCAATAAGTTCAGAAGACTTCCTACGTAAACATTCACCTCTATCACTATGGAGATATATAACAGGTTGCTCAAACATTCAGGCCACAAGGTAAAATGTAATCTTGGAAATCTATTAATCTCAATAAGTTCAGAAGACTTCCTACGTAAATATTCACCTCTATCACTATGGAGATATATAACATGTTGCTCAAACATTCAGGCCACAAGGTAAAATGTAATCTTGGAAATCTATTACTACAATTATTGACGCCTATAATAATCTATAATTATCCTACTCTGTATAAAAGGGAACATGAGTACATAAAACACCCTTCCAAAAATTATATTCCATCAAAAATTAACCAACTTGATGATTGAATAATAGCATAAAAACTCATCATGTTGGCCTTGCAAGAGCATCATTCTAATCGCGACATAGTGGAGCAAAACATAATCTGGTAGTGAATCGAAACATCAAAAAAAGAGCTTACCCGGAGATTCCCATGACTATAGCAGGGGCATCTGTTCCATCATTAACGATACACCAATTATCTGAAGAGGTACGGAGCAGCTTTTCCTCCAAATGGAGTTGCTCCAATATGGGTACTCCTTTGAATCTGACAAGATTCATCAATGGAACCCCTACATTTTTTGCCTGACGTAACATGGTCATATGCAGGAAATTGGATCAGGCACTTCCCCCTCTGCATCAAAAATTCACTAGTAAGCAAGAAACTCATCCACTACTATCATTAGCTGTCAAAAGTCACAACCGATAACCCATAATAAAATAAAGGGATAAATTACAGTGTCCGAGCGAATATAACTCATATAATGGTAGTGATAATATATATAATAACGAATCTAATGAAAAACGAAAAACGAATTCGATCTAAAAGTTTTCAGAATGAGAGCAAATGCTGTAGATGCGACAGCAAGCTACCAACTAGACCAGTTAGCGACGGCAGAGGTGGATGTTCAGCCCAAAGGATCACTAAAGCAGCAACTTCAAGGTCTTAGCCAGATTGGTGTTGGAAAATCATGTACTTTGAACTTTCCAATATATACTCTCTCTTGTTTCCCGGCTAGAGTACCACTGTGAAGTGTGGCTCTGTGGATGAATTCTACAGAGTACCACTGTGAAGTGTGGCTCCGTGGCTGAATTCTACAGAATATTCGACGGAGCCAGATAAGAGAAGAGTTGGCAGCGAGCTCGGTCTGAACAGTTAGTATTTGAATTTTCTCGCTCGACCGATTTTCCCACGATTCAAGGCTTGTTAGAGCTTTTCCAGGCTCCAGCTCAATGGGAAGTGGCGGTCGGGAATCGGCCAGAAACGGGCAATTCTCACCCTTCCTCTCTTGCCTTTTATTTGCTCCTTGGATAATTGGAATTCCGTCCCTAATTTTTTACATAATCAAATAATTGGTTCTACACTTTAAAGAATATATGAAAAAAGTATTAATTTTGGTTCTCTGAACAAATTAGTCCATTTATTTTTTTTTTACCTTCAATTTAAACGAGGTAAATGAATCAAGCCCAACCGAGCTTCAAAGGACGATGCTCTCATTGCAATCTGGATGGACATATTAGAAAAACTTTTATAAATAAAATTATGACAATACAATTAAGGTCTAATCACAAAATTTAGGACATAACTATCAATATATCATTAATTTCTAAAGATTAATTTGCTAAAAAGATGCTAAAAAAGGACACTGTTCTCATTGCAATCTGGATGGACATATTAGGGAAAATTGTTTCAAATTTATATGGTATCCGGATTGGTGGAAATCTAAACCAAAAGGACAATAAAAGCAATATAAACCAGTTGCAGTTCATGCAGCTAGGGTAAAGCCTACAGTTCATTCTATAGAAGATATGGATAGTCCTTTAGATGTTTCACCAGGGAATACTGAGTTGAAAGATATAAATACTAAGTTGGGAAATATTCAACGGGAACTCATGAAGCTAATGAAAGGGAAGCCAACTATGGTAGCTACTGCCATTGCTCCATCTAGACAGAGTTATTCAGTGAATCATTACCAAAATGACACTGATTTTGTTGGTAACTTTAGTTTAGTTAATGTTTGTTCCAGTAGTACAAATGTTTTTGCTTCATGGATAGTAGACAGAGGAGCCATTGACCACATGTCCTACCTACACAATCATTTTCTCTCCTTGAAACCTTTGACAAAACCTATTGTTGTTCATTTACTAGATGGCAACAAAGCCTTTGTTGATCACATTGGGAATGTTCAATTTGGCCCTTTCTTATTAACTGATGTTTTTTATTTGCCTACATTCAAATATAACTTGTTGTCAATCACAAAATTGCTACAAACCATTAACCTTAAGCTTCTTTTTTTTATCAACTTGTTGCTTATTTCAGGACTCACAATGTAATACTCAGGACCGAAGAGGGCGAGAAATGATCACCGATGCTAGAGAGAGCACAGACAAGGAGCGATTTCTGGCAGGTTTCTAGGTGGAGGGATACATGAATGAACCGTTCCTACACCCCAAAAAAAGGGATCCTGAGACTATGTAGGGATGGGCTGCACAGTTGAGTGATCTCGAGATTATACAGGTATGGTACTGTACAATTGAGAATAACTTAAGATATTTGATAGGTACTAGCTATATCAATAAGGTGCATTTTCCTTTTCGGAAACCTTTTCGTAAGAACTCCATAGTTAAGCGTGTTTGGCTTGAAGCAATTACAGGATGAGTGACCTTCTAGGAAGTTCTCCAAAAAATAGTGAGGACAAAACGTGTTGAAAATGATATATATCGATTTGTAGTGGCAGTTGTCAAATTAGAGTGTTACACACATACTTAATTAGTGATAGCAGCGGTCAAACAAAATGAAAGATCTAGTCTATCTTATTCTTTCATTCAAGACTGCCTTTCTACAACTTTTGTTTCCTTCCATCTATAAATACCATGTTCTCTAACTCTTTTTCTCAAACTAATAAATAGAACTCTATTTCCGGTGATCCCTTTGTCATGGATTTGTCTTTGCTACATGCTTCTGTGGGATAGTTATATCATATTTCTCAATTTCAAGGTAGTTTTAAAAGAGATAAAAGAAAAAAAAAATTTGTTTGTCATTTACGCCCTTTTGCAAAGCAATGCAGAATG
>CAOGCB010459099.1:0-11198 GCA_948266635.1 Cnidoscolus chayamansa | reverse complement strand
ATTGCAATTGAGGTCAAAGTTGTTGGGTAGGGGAGTTTTGACAGCAAGTTTGGTAGTCGAAAGCTCTCTTATAGAGATGAAAGTCTCTGTTATGCAACAGGGTTCTCTTGACATAACTCATCGTATGAGCTCAGTTTTGGCAGCCGAAATTGGATTTTGGCAAAATGCCAAAACCAAGCTCCTTAACATTTTTACTAATTTAAAACCTGTTAAAAATTACATTTTTACACTTCCATACATCATTTATCACTCCATTAACTTCATCAAACTAAACTAAACTTCTAACATCAACATGCATTATTTATTTTGATGCATTTGTCATAATTTCCATAAACTACATCTATTTCCATTTCCCCTAAATTCAACATTTCCATTACATGCAAATACATTACTCAGTTTACTAGTGCATTTAACACCAACATACTCATTTAAAACAT
Organism: Cnidoscolus chayamansa; assembly: GCA_948266635.1. Taxonomy (NCBI): domain Eukaryota; kingdom Viridiplantae; phylum Streptophyta; class Magnoliopsida; order Malpighiales; family Euphorbiaceae; genus Cnidoscolus; species Cnidoscolus chayamansa. Next base: position 10,761 of record CAOGCB010459099.1, on the reverse strand, counting down.
TCATCAACCGATTCTTCAATTTCTTTTAAATATTTATCATTCAAAATTATTCATTCACAAAATCTCTTAAAACTTAACCTAACCTCCATGCATGTCATTTATTCTTAGAAATAGTTCATCACATTATGAAACAAACCTGTTTTGAGGACACTACTTGCACGATTTAGATTGAATCCTCTCTTTTTCCCTTACTTTTGTCTTTCCTCTTTGTCTCTTCATGGTTCTACTTTAAAACCTTTTAATCTTTGTTACTTTTTGCATCAATATACTCCTATTTCATTTAAGTTTTGAATGTCATATATTTCTAGAGAGTTACAGCCGACTAAGAAGAGTTTGAGAGTGTAAACTCTTCTCCATCAAGTCGCCCCCACTGTTTATAGTAATACTTGACCAGCTAGGGTTATGTAGATGAACTTGGCTTTGCAGGTTTGCTTTAGCCGAATTATACTTTGGTCCTTCATGTTCTTCTAGCTTTTCATTTTCGTCCCTAAAATATTTATTAATTGCATATAAGTCCCTAAACTCCTTTAAATTAATATTTTAAGCTCTAATCACCATTTCAACCTGATTTCTGCATATTTCATGAATATTTCGGTCCGAAATTTAGAATTCGACATCAAAAAGTATTGGGTGTTACAATAGAATTATGCCACAATTATAAATTTAATACAATTAATTTAAATAAAAAAATTTAAAAGTATCAAATAAAATGTAATGTATAAAAAATCATATATCTAAAATTCGCATTATACAAAATATTTCATTTAATAAAAAATACATAGTTTTCTGTAGTTTATGAAATCAATTAAGTGATTCTTCTATTTTCAAAATTATGTTAATTAATTTTTAACAAATTATTAACTATTTAATTTATTATATAAATTGAATATTTTTATTAAAATATTAAATAATTTTAATTTTAAAATTATAGAGATTGAATAAATTGTGATTATAAAAGTTGAATTATTATAGTTTTAAATTACAAAGACTAATTATAAATATAGAGAATTACAAATTTATTTCCATAGTTTGATTAATTAATTAATTAAAATATGTTTATATTTTTTTAAATTATTTTTGTAATTTATTTTTCATTTAATTTAAAAATATATTGTTCTTTTTGGGTGTTTGTATTATTAATCAGTGTCATCTGTTTATGGTTAATAGTGAGATAAATTATTTTAATGTTAAAATTATCTTCAGTGCCAAATGCTATTGCCTGAATAGAGGGATGTGAAGACACCAAACTGACCATAAAGAAAAGAAATAGCTACTTATTGTTGCCATTATTGATAAAGTTATGTGCGTATTTTACTAGAAAATTTGGGATAGATAAAGTTATAGAAACTTTCCTTTTGTAAGCTGCCATGATCATATTTCCAAGGAACTTTAATGGTTTCATCATTCACAAATATTCTCTAAACTATTCCTATTTTCGCTTTTTCCATTATTGCATAAACATAGTTTTTTTTCCTTTACTTTTATTATTTATAATATCATTTTAATTTTTTTATATTAAAGAAGAATGCATGTAAAAAATTAGAGAAATCAAAACCCCCAAAGAAAGGAGAAGAGAAGGGATTGTTTCCATCTTCTCTTGTTGAATTATTAAAGAACTCAGCCAACGAATGACTCTCATATGTGAAAAGGGTACTAAGATTAGATATTCATCTTCCATTAATCTTCTTCAAATTTTGAAAGGATGATATGTCTTGTGGACTCCACCAAATTCATCACAACCCAACTTGTTGGATTTTATGAACACCACATCCTGTAACATAAAATTGATGGATAAGTCTTCAAATTAAATTATGTATCTTTCTTTTGTACCAAAAGGTGATATACCCTCACCTTAGGGACCCCCACATTCCGGCTCGACAGGATTGTGGAGGGATAAATCACGGTAATCCAGCGATAGTCAAATGAGAGGCCTTTAATTCGGTGCCCACAAGGAGCACACCCACATAAATATGTATCTTTCCCTTAAATATGAAAAAAGGAAGAAGGTAGAGAAAAATTTTATTTATACATGAAGGGTAATTTTTTTGTCTAAGACATTCGGTTTTCAAAGCTTATTAACTTAATTAATTCGGATTCACGCCAGATAAATCCATTACAGAATTAAAACACTCATTCTCAAATTTTAAAGATGCTCTATATTCATAATTCAAACTTAAAACATCTAGCTAGGAGAGAATAGATAGTGAGTGTTAAATAAAAGGTAATTTTAATATTATAATAATTGATTAACATATGATTGTTGTTTTAAACTAATGTAAATAAATTATAATATATTTTAATATAATTGAAAAATTATATAGACATTTAATTATTAGTTAAATCAAATTATAATATATATAATACTCTTTTATTATATAACACCCGACACTTCTCAGATATCCAAATCTGAATTCTTGAATGGAATATTTGGAGAAATATTTAAAAAACGAACAAAAAAATGAATAAGAGTTAAAATGTTAAAAAGAAATATTATAAAGGACTGAAAATATATAAAAAAAAATATAAAAGCTCTAAGGATGAAAATGAAAAACAAAATAATACAAAAGGATTAAAAAAGGAAATGACCATGATAAGTTTGGAACATAACCATAAGGTCAGTTACCGAACCGCAGCCGAGCCATCCTCCCTATATAAAGGAGATGGCCACAACTAAAGAAGGTTTACACGCATAAACCTTCTCCTACAAAATCCAACAAGCCCAAAACATTTTAAAAAGCAAAGAGATCAAGGAAAAGTAAGCTAAACAAATCATAGTGTGTCGATTCACCATAAAAGTGGAAAGAATCATACTAAGGAGTGGCGAGACCAAGCATTCGAGCCATTCAAAAAAAGAGAACTCATGGAACTTTGAGAGATTCAAGCTCTATTTCACTGATCATCTCTAAAAACATGGTAGTTAGCATTTTCCTTGCTTGTTTGAGGTGATGGGGTGAAATTTTAGACATGCATGCAAATTTGATTAAATGTTGATGGTCATCGGGTTAAAGTCCTGATTTTGATGAAATGTGTTATTGCATGCTTGTTGATGATGAATGGGATTGTAATGTATGAGTTTATGTTAGAAAACACCAAACTTGTGGTTGCATATTGAATCGACCACAGATTTTGAGTGTTTTAGAAGGAAATGGTGAAAATGCTACCTACGGGTATAATGGATGACGATTGAATGAAAATGTATAAATGTGATGTTTAAATGTAATATTGATGACAGAAGTTAAGAAATGTGTTTTGATGTGAAAATGCAAGTTTAATAGATTGAGTTAAACTGAAATTAGTAGGAAGTTGTTTTTGACCTTCTTAGAAAAATTCAGTTTTTAGTAGTCAGAAGAGTAATTCAGACATTAGAACTAAGCTTCTGACCGAGCCAAGTAACCAAAGGACGCTACCGAAACATTTCATGGCTCAGTAACGGATGAAATTAGGTATGTCAAAGGATGTTAATAAGACATCTGTAACAATTCAATTTTTTAGACCGCTACCGACGTTAGAATCCCAATCACTTGAAGGTGACTAAAACCCTAACAAGCCTAACATTATATGTACCTTATCTTTTTCCTTAGATTTTTTGTTCATTTTTTCGTTTCATTTACATTTCATTTGTACATACATTTTCATTTTTCGTAAACATTCATTTTAATATACTTTAACATTTTATGTGTGTACATAAAAATGCATACAAATCTTATACATTACAATGATTAAGGATTATAAAACATAGGTGGAATATTTAAATTTCTATTAACATTTATAACATAATGAATAAACCTTAATCATATATATTTAATATGCTCTTTACATATTTAACCATAAAGTAATTTATGAGATCTAACCTAATCTTTAACATCATACTTAACTTATACATAACAACATTCTAAACATATCCTAATGTCAAGTACACTACAACCATTCGGGACATGTCCACTCTACCTGATGCCTCGATACTTCCTAGATAATCTATGAAAAAAGGTGTGAGGATAGGAGATGGGCGAGGGATATAAAAGGGGTAAGTTATTTGAATAGCCTAGTGAGAAAATAAAAAAAAATATACGTAAAATAATATTTATGCGCTCGTGTATGCATCATCTTCAAACAATTCATATAAGATAATATTGTCACCAAAAATCCTTTAGTAGTTCTAATTGGTGAGCCATTTTCTTAAAACTACTCAATATCTTACGGGGCTAGCTACTTCACGAAGGTATTTATATGCACTAGGATAGCTCCTTTTGGCCAGTCTTGGACTTACCATATACATAAAACATAACACATTTATCCCAAGGAATACTTATGGTCTTTTTGTGTTACTTCTGAGGGACATACTGAAGGACATGTCGAGAGTCATTTTTGAGGGATATAACATAACATGGAGGACTTTTGGATTATCCAACATTATCATTCATAGATAATAGAAGATGCAGTGTATCATATCTCATGCATCTAATGCAACAACCTAAGTATTATGATGCATGGGCAATGTTGTAAATATTCATTTAAGGTTTTGTATCCTAAACACTTTATGTTATATCCACTCACTTGATATAGACATGAAGAAGAATGTCTCGCCTTATCAGTATTGTCTCTAGTTTCCTTTCTAGTCCTGTATGGCAGACTAGGATGTGAGATTGACTATAGAATATATTAAATACTTTAAAAACACATCCTTGACTCCCTACGTAACATAGCATCAACTCATTCTTATCTAACATAGATACAAGTTACTGTCCGGATCTATTGGTACTATGATTAGTATGTGAATGATTCAGGATGAACCCTTCTATAAATCATTCGCTTAATTTGATTAATTTCCCTACTTATCTCAGTGATACCGAACTAGTATTCTTCAGTACCAAACTGTAACCATTTATCAAGTGGTGACTTACTTTTACCCTTCTATCACCGAACTATAGCCTTAGCTAAATAATGTCATAGTTTGTCCTTCGACTACCGAGCTATTGTTCGTTGACTTTGGTCAATAATGACTCGGTAACATCCTTTTACTATTATATTATATTTTTTTTCTTTAAGAAATGTATATACTAAATTGAAAAATACCTTGGTAAACATCCTTTGGCTACCCACTATGGCTTAGTAAGAAGCTTAGTTCCCAATAGTCTAATTGCTATTCCAACTATCAGAAATTGGATTTTTCCTAATAGGTCAAAAATCAGCTCCTTACTATTTCCAGTTTTCATAACATGTTAAACTCATTTTCAACTTAAAAAACACATTCTGATACCTATTTCATCAACATTTCGACTCAACAACCTCATCAAAAATATTTAAACACGATATAAACACAATATGCATCACATTCATAGTAACTTTAACTCATCTTCCATCAAACATGCAACTGTTACAATTTCATCTCAAAAAATTCACAAATGGTTGTCGATTCACAAGGCGGTAGTATTTGTGGTGTTTCCTCAACATCAATTTCAAAACATCATTTTCAACAAAAATAACATACATTTGTCTAGATCAATGAAATCGAGACTCAAACCCTAGGAAAACCATTTTTCAATAACATTTCAAATTTTCATATTTGTAGCTTAGACTAACCGTCATTTACCTCCAAAACAAGTTAGGAATCATGTTTACTAACTATTTAAGGATGATCAGTGGATGGGATCGCGAATCCTTCAAGATTCACCAGTGATCTTGTTCAAGTGGCGCGTTATCTTGATTCGCTACCTCCCAAAACGATCCATTCGTCTTGTCTTTGATTCCTACACTTCTCTTTACTAATTCTTGCTCAACTTCACTCTTCCTTGCTCTTGCTTCCAACCATTGATACTATGCTTTTAAAGAGGAAAAGAGAAAATATTTTAGGGTTGCAAAATCATCTCCACCTTGACCCTCTCACTTATATGCTTGTGCCATCATTTTCTATTTTAATCCTTCTAATCTTCCTCTCTAGCATTTTAAATCCTTATATATATATATATATTAACTTTGCATTTTTATCCCTTAACATTTTTAAGTTTATATTTTAATCCCTATTCACTATTCCGGCTCAATTTCTGAATAATCCATAAATATTTCATTTGAAAATTCAAATTTCAATATCAGAAAAATGTCAAGCATTACAACATCATTCGACTAGTAATGTTAGAAAGTCACCAAAAGATGTTACCAAGACATTGTTTAGTTAAGGTTATTGTTTGGTAGTTGAAGGATACTTTAAGGTGTCATTCGACTAAAGTTGTGGTTTGGTAATTGAGAGATGCGATCACAACATTACTCGATAAGGCAAGGGATACGGCTGAGGAACTGAGTGAGTTCGATCCATATCCTTCGGCTTCAAATAGTATGAACAAGGAATCCAGACAATAACTTTTATTGTCACATCCTCACCTGGACATGCCTCCCACAGATTGACTAATGATTTCCTACTGCGACTTCAGAAAATCACTAACCAACCTGTAAGGGATTAAATTGGATCGTTGCTCTATAATTTTTTTTTCATTTCTTTTAAAACATTTAAAACATCATTTCACAAAATCAAACCATGATATAACATATTTGTCAGAAATGTTATCTTTAATTCACACAACCTGGATAGATATATCTCATTTATACATTTACTGCCTCTGCTCTACTGTGATAGTTACAAAATAAAAAGTATACAAATTACAATAGCTTTGGGATATACATCTAAACACTGCTTAACTACCTCTGAAAAACTTTACAAGTTCACTAATCGCTCTGCTTCCTTTTACTGCTCTCAACTGCGTTCATCAGATATAAACGCTGAGTACAATTACCCAGTAAGTTATGCACACACCACAAATAGCATGCATAGCAGCAATATAAATCATGCACATCGACAAACAATGGTTTCATATCCAATATCATCAAATACCATCATTACAATCACCTTCTTTTAACATTCTCAATGAATAATATAAAATAATGGTAAATATGATGTTTTAATATATGATGTGAATACATTCATGCTATGCACCCATCATCCACCTGTCATCCAATGGCCATATCTCATAATCTGATTGTGCACAATCTCTAAGTTATAATCAATAAGGAGTATTCGAGTCTCACGGATATCCGTTTCGAGTCTCACGGAACTAGCACACAAACTGAGTCTCACGGATCCACATATATGTGCAATACTCGAGTCTCACGAGAATATATGTGTTGTGCATTACCCAGATTATACCTACACACAAACCAAGTCTCATGGATCCGTATATACTATGCAATTCCCGAGTCTCACGAGAAGTATATACGTCGTGTGGTATTTTACTCGAGTCTCACAAGTCATTCCCATCTTCAGCACACCATGTCATGTATGATATGCTATATGTATCTCACATCATCATATGCACTATCATATATCATGTCTCAACAATTCATGTGCATATGCCTTACCTTACTATTATTCTTATTATGATCAATCTTATTATGATCCATAAATATCACATAATGTAATAACCATCTTTCCATAGAATCACTTCAATTACATAATAATCATCAATCAATGTTTCATATCACATTTCACATCACAATCCAAACACACAAATATTCATTATCTCATTTCACATATTCCTGCATAAAATTTCACTTCTATGACAAATACAACTGGTGGCCCCAAACTACAAATCAATTGCTCACCAGGTCTCAACTAATAATAATTCAATAATCACATGCAAACATATATTTCACACATTATCATTGTGCACACGGTCACACAATGATCCATAACTTACCTAATTTCGCTTTTCCCTTATCAATCCTATCTCGATCTGTAGAAACGTTCTCGCTCCAAGTACCTATTTCACATTATAATTTTCATATGAACATCCATAGGTATTTTTCATTCCAAAGTATTAATAAATGCAATGAACAAATTATATGTCCTCAATTTCCTTAACCCTACATTTTAACTTGTTTCCCTTGCTTTCCTCATAAAAGTCAAAAGTCTAAAAATAGATTCCCAAAATATGTTCCAAGTCTCATCGTTTTTCAAAGTTCATCTTTGACTGGAACAAGTCGCGCTCGTGAAGGATAAAGTCGCACTTGCAAGAAATACTACAAAGCTATTGTGTCTCGAATGACCCAAATCGCGCTCGTGAAAACTAATGTCGTGCTCGCGAACTTAAAACTAAAGTTACTGTCTAATTTGAGACCCATTTTGCTCCCGCGAATGCCCATGTCGCGCTCTTGACCTTAGAACAAAAGTTTATGTCTGATTTTGGTCCTTTTTCACGCCCGCAAATATGAATGACACGGTCATGACTTCCTCTTCCAGGAGGAAGAAACCTTTTCAATTCAATTCATTTTGGTCTAAAATTTTACTGAATTGCCTTAACATATTATAAAAGTTGCTACCAAATTTGGTTACCATCTAAGATCTTTTGAATATTTTCCTTACTCTTCCATTTGCCTAATCTACTCCGTAATACCTTTCTATTTTTCCCAAATTAATTCGTACTTCAAATCCACCCAATTTATTCTCATTTTTTTACAAATATTACTTAACATATAAATAAAGATTCGCACAAAATTTCAGGTCATTTGAAATCCATTTGGGTACCAAACTCACCACTTACATTTCGGATACTTATGTAAGCCTAACCTAAAAATTGCAGTGACACATCTCACTTGTCTAATTTTTCTGACCAATTTAGGTTTTGTTTTTGTCAAAGTGCAAAACATAAAACTTGTATCTAGCATCTTATATAATCTTCATATAAAATTTCATAATTTTATCTATTCATTAAGGCTTCCAAATAACTAGTAACAACGACTCCCCTGTACTAATCCTATAATCCAGCAATTTTGACCTTTATATGTTCGTACTGTATTTTTATCCCTTAAATGGTCTAGTTTAGTAAAATGATGTTCTACACAATTGTAGCTAGACTCACAACTTTCTATGTATTTTCATCCCTTAAATGATCTAGTTTACTTTCTATGTATTTTCATCCCTTAAATGATCTAGTTTAGTAAAATGATGTTCTATTCGTATATCATTCATCATTTTCTTCTTCTTCCCTTTGCTTCTTCTTCTTCTTCTTCTTCTTCTTCTTCTTCCTTTTGCTTCTTCTTCTTCTTCTTCTTCTTCTTCTTCCCTTTGCTTCTTCTTCTTCTTCTTCTTCTTCTTCTTCTTCTTCTTCCCTGTGCTTCTTCTTCTTCTTCCTCTTCTTCTTCTTCTTCCTCTTCTTCTTCTTCTTCTTCCCTTTGCTCTCTCTCTGTTACTTATTATTTATTTATTTATTTATGTATTTCTTTTGTTATTTCTTTATTTAAGATACCTAATCTTCTAGGCCCTAATAAACGTATGTGACAATAAAAGCCCTAAATGCATCTCTCACATGCACTATATGGACTTCCCACTTAGAGTTGGCCTTTTTTTCACTCCGAATAGGCCTAAATTTACTACTTAGTCTAGTCCATCCAACCAAGATCCATGCATTTATCAAATGTAACACCCTATAACTTTGCACTCTATAAACCCTAATTTCATAACAAAATATGTTTATCATATTTGAATTTCAAGTTGAGAAGGTGATACAAGGGCAAATGGGATTTTTTTTTTTTTTGTATTTTAAATTTGTTTTAAAATTAGTTTTTAGGAGATGAGATTTAATAAGCTGAAAACCTAAGATTGTCTAAATTGCCAAGTTCAACCATCAAAATTGGTTCAGCTAGCTTAAGCATTTAAACCTTCAAGCTAGAAATAGAAAGATAAATTTCCACATTTCTGAGAATGCTCTAAACTGATTTCTAGAAAAACGATGCTCTTTGATGGACTTTAACCATTTGTTGTATAAGATTGTTAAACCTAGACTTTGAAACGTCATTTTGGCTTTGAAAGTTTATGAGCTTTAAGCTTCTCTCTCATTAAGATTCAAGTTGGATCTTCTAACAGACTTGAGGAATTAGGACCAGCAATAATGAGCAGCAGAGAAAAAGCTTAGTGAATATAATAGTGAGGTGATATAAAGTATTATTTTAAATGAGCACAACATTGTGAATACTCGAATTTTGAGGTTCGAAAAATATGTTTTCCCGGACTGCAAACAATCCGGCCAGACCGGAGTCCGTGGCGATCGTAACTGCCTTCGTCGGCGGCTGGCCGCCAGCGGTTCGGACCACCCTCGCCAGAACGTCGAGAGGAACCCAAAGGTATCTTCGGAATAATTTTCAGAGATATGGAACTCATAAAAAAAAGCCTTGGAATGAAAATCGAGCAAAAAGACAGCATTCCGGCCACCGCAACCGCAAGTCACTGTAGTCACGACCGCAGCTCACTGCAGTCGTGGCCGTGGTCTTCACCGCGGCCACCGCCGCGGTCACGAACCATAGCCGCAACCGCGGCCCTCCGCGGATGAAGCCGCGGTCATGACCGCAGACCACCGCCGTGGCCACGACCGCAGCCGCAACCGCGGCCCTCCGTGGGTTAAGCTGCGGTCATGACCGCAGAGCCCATGCTGCGGCCACGACCGCAGCGAACCGCGGTCATAACCGCACAAACCCCTATTTTTGCCTATAAAAGGCAGTTTTCAGCACGGTTTTCAGTACACCTGCCTTGAGTTTTCGGCGATCACTCTCCCTCCTCACTTCTTGCGATTCTTTATCGCTTTTCTGCATTCATACATAGCATTCTTGTTTGAGTTTTGATCACCTTAAGTTAATCTTTAATTTGAGATCAAGCAAGCTGAAGCTCCGCAGTGGAAAACTTCTGCACTAGGTACACATTTCTCGAGCTCAATCTCTTTC
>CAOGCB010459001.1:0-32691 GCA_948266635.1 Cnidoscolus chayamansa | reverse complement strand
ATCATAAATTTATTTCCAAAAGTCTAGGTCAAGTTTATGTTTAACTCTAATTTTTACCTTTTTCATAAAAAATCCATTAACTACTTCAATATATATCAAAAGGTGATACAACTAACCTTTTTCTAAGTCTTCTCTTCTTCCTCTTCTCTTCTTCTTCTTCTTCTTCTTCTTCTTCTTCTTCTTCTTCTTCTTCTTCTTCTTCTTCTTTTCTTTTTCTACTTTCTTTTATTTTCCATTTCATTTACTCTCCTTTATTTGTTTATATTCCTATCTATTTACCATAGTTATTCATTTTCTCATTTATGCATTATGCATTTCTTCTTTTCTACCTTTATTTGCTTCACACTTTTTCTTTTCTAATTTCTTCTTCATTTTTCACTTTCTTAATCTTATTTATTACCTTATTTATTCATTTAAATTACTAATTTTATTAATTTAGGTGCCTAATCTCCTAAGCCCTAAAATTCGTTCGTGACAGTTAGGTTTTGAAAGTTTAGGAAGTTGATGGAAAAAAGCATGAATGTGATGAAATTGAGTTGCATGTGTTTGAATTGATGTTAAATAAGTTGTAAATGATGAATGGAATGTTTAGGAATGAAATTGAGGTTGAGTTATAGGTTTTGGGCCTGAAAATCATGCTAAGAACCCAGGTTTTGGCTATTGCCAAAATCTAGGTTTGGCAACCTAAAAGAGTTAGGCAGCCGAAATTGGGAAGCCACTTAGAGAAAGAAATGAAAGTCCAGCTTCGGCAGCCGAAGGTTGGACTTTCAACTGCCGAACCTAGTGCCAAAGGGAGGGGCAGCCAAACCTACTGCCGAAACAGAGGCTTTCATCTTTGTACAAAGGACCTTCGGCTGCCGAACCTGCTGCCGAAAGTCCTTTGTCCAGTAATTTTGATATAAATTGTTGGGAATTAATATGTTATGTCTATGCTATGTTCTATGGGGCTTTATGGGATGTTTTAAATATGTTTTCAAGTTAATAATGAGTCTCTAATCCGAAGTTCAGAATATAAGATCGGACCCTAGAAATCAAGGACATCGGTGACAAATGGAGGATTTGTCGATTACGCTTAAGTTTCAAATTGAGTGGATACTTATTAAATGTTTTTATGATACAGATACAAGTGTTTTATGGCATGCTCATGCATTACAGCTATTGCAGGTTGTTTTGTATTAGATCACGAGATATGTTGTATTACATTTATTACTTGTTATGTGAAAGGTAGTATTGGAAGACCCATGATCCCATATGCTATGTTAATGATGGCTATGGATTATATTCCTTTGTTTATCCGTTACGTATGCTATGTTGTCCATTTCGGCATGTTGTGCCATAGACTGTCCCTCGGAAGTAACACCAAATGATAAGGGCGTTCCAGGGGATATCTATATTTATTTTTAAGATATGGTAAGACCCAGATGGCCAAAAGGAGCTTCTGGGTGCATATTTATGTTTCAGGTGGTTTCCAAAAGATGGCTCTGCTAACTGGAACCTACCTTGGGATCTTGGTGATAGTATTACCTAAGGTGAAATGTTTTGATGATGTTGCATGTTCACGGGCACAAAAGTATGTTTTATGATATATTTTCTGTATCTACTCACGAAGCTATTTCAAAATAGCTTATCCATTTTTTGTCCTCCTATCCCATCCCCAATTCCCAATCCCGTTTTTCACAAATATGCAAGACGTACTGGGAAACATCGGGTAGCTCGGACATGACACTTTGACGTGGGTTTTATGTATGCTTTGTCCCTAAGATGTATAAATGTGAAAGAAAATGTTTTTATAATATCATGTATTATTTTAATGTTTATATTATGATTTTTAGTACTTGCGTTTATGTCCACCACATGTGTACAGGTATGATGTAAGATACCTATACTAGGAATTTAAATATTTCTTATGTTAATATTGTACCAAAAGTCTTTAGTATGCATGAAATTAATGTTAATATTTATATTTATATTAATGTTTACGACTTCTTAGAGTTTTGGTCACCTTTGGGTGGTCCAGATTCTAATGCTGGTAGCGGTCCGGGAGGGCGGGCTGTTACATTTTTTTATCAATCTCGGACAAAGAAGGAAATGGTAAAAAATTGTAACATCATGGTTTCTCAAACTGTTATTGGTGTTAGGATCTTGACCACCCAAAGATGATCGAAACTCTAACAAGCCTAAATTATCGTTATTATTATGTTTCATGTCATTTCCTTTCGTTTACTACCATTTCATACATTCATAACTTAACATTAATCTCATGCACTATCAAGATTAAGGCATATCATTCATATAGAATATTCAAATTCATAATCCTGCATCATCAAAACGTAACATAACTTAAATTCCTTAATCAAACGTTCATCATTCGTTAAACATTCTTTACATACTATAAACAAGAGATCAATACATAACATTTTTTACATGACCATTTCTAAGGGCAACAACAACTAACATAAGACTTGATCAAATTATCCTGAGGCATCACTAGTGATCATTCATCCTTATTAAAAATATAAAATGGGAGAGGGGAAAGGAGATGGACATAAGTTATTTTAATAGCTTAGGTGAGTGGATATAGAAATCATTCATTCATTTTCATAAAAAAATAATTACTTTCATGCTCATATATGCATCAACATCAAATAATTCACATAAGTTAACACATAAGGTGACGATGTCCCTATATACTTCTTGACCCGAACACACCGAAGCATGCTCCTAAGGCCTTTACCAAGACACTCCAAGGCATGTTCTCAAGATTTGACTCGGACACACTGACTTATGCTCCTAAAGTCTTAATGGACACATTAAGGAATGCTCCCAAGGTTTTTGTTACATTCAGACTTCCGTAGCAGCTCTAGGCCAAATGTTGATACTAAGTAGCTCCTTTTGGCAAACTTAGTTTTAACTTACCTTTGTTGTCGTATTCTTCCATCAATTCATCATATATTTCGAAGTCTATCATTCATCCATAAATTACCAATTTCATCACATATCATATCATTTTGCAATGCAACACATCTCGTGAATCCAATGTAAGGAACCTAACATCATGATGTATGCAATGAAGTAATTAAATGGTTAGCCCTATAGATTATTATGTTAGAAAACGAGGTTAATATATGGGTGTGGCATGCCATAAATTAGCAGATCTGCCTACTGGTTATCGGGAATATAGTGAGATATCTTATAATACCCGAGATCGAAGAGGGCAGAAAGTGATCGCTTGTGCTAGAGAGAGCACGGACAAGGAGCAACTTCTAGCAGGCTTCTAGGTGGAGAGATACATGAATGAATCGATCTCACACCTAAAAAGAAGGATCCTGAGACTATGTAGGGATGGGGCTGCACAGTTGAGTGATTTCGAGATTATACAGGTATGAGACTGTACAATTGAGAATAGCTTAAGAGATTTGATAGGTACTAGCTATATTAACAAGGTGCACATTCCTTTTCGAGAGCCTTTCCGTAAGAACTCCATAGTTAAGCGTGCTTAGCTTGAAGCAATTACAGGATGGGTGACCTTCTGGGAAGTTCTCCCAGAAAGCATGTGAGTGAGGACAAAGCATGTTGGAAAGGATATATGTTGGTCTGTAGCGGCAGTCATCAAATTTTAGGTGTTACAAGTTGGTATCAAAGCCAGTTCCTCGCCTAGTACGGTGTGGTTCGAGGACGAACCAAGCGGAAGCTGGTGGGCATGTAATACCCGGGACCGAAGAAGGCGGAAAGTGATTGCCGGTGCTAGAGAGCACAGACAAGGAGCGACTTCTGGCAGACTTCTAGGTGGAGGGATACATGAATGAATCGATCCCACACCTGAAAAAGAGGGATCCTGAGACTGTATAGGGATGGGGATGCACAGTTGAATGATTTCGAGATTGTGTAGGTATGGGACTGTACAATTGAGAATAGCTTAAGAGATTTGATAGGTACTAGCTATATCAACAATGTGCACCTTCCTTTTCGGGAGCCTTTCCGTAAGAACTCCATAGTTAAGCGTGCTTGGCTTGGAACAATTACAAGATGGGTGACCTTCTGGGAAGTTCTCCAAGAAAGCATGTGAGTGAGGACAAAGCATGTTGGAAATGATATATATTGGTCTGTAACGGCAGTCGTCAAATTTCAGGTGTTACATATCTGATTACAAGGATACAATGAGGTACTTTGAGTGGTTAGCCCATTGCGCTTTCCACGTATTGATTGGCTACGACCCTACTTATTGATCGAGTTTCGATCTTATTGTTCCTATATCTAACATTCGTATATGCATAATTTTCTTGGTCTTAAATTATGATTATATTGTAATTATGATAAATGAAAAATTAATACTGAAATATATATTGATTATTGAAATTACTGATTATTTGAGAAAAATTATTATTAAAGAAATAATAATGAACTGAATATAGATAACGTGTAATAAGGATGTACCGAGATTTATTATTATTAATTATTATTAATATTTTTATGATTTACCCCCACTGAACGAAAATGTTCGGCGTGCTGGTTTTTGCTACATGCAGGTACCAGTCCTCCGAAGTAGTGGACCAGTGAATTGTTCCGATCTACAGGCATCACTTCTGATTTGTGTTATGTATATTTTAATATTCTTTTTGGCATGTACTAGAAACATTATAATATTGTAATATTAATGCTGTAAAAAAATTGTAACCCTAATTTTGGTATCAGTAAAATAATGTTATTAATTAATTAATTTAATTCCTCTTACTATTATTAATTGTTATATTGAAACTACAAAATTGTTCTAACACTACTTATTGGGATTCTCTAAGTCTCGGTAAGGGGTGTTCCACGCTTCCAAGATTTGACTTGGACACAATGAGGTGTGCTCACAAAATCTTAACCTAGACATACCAAGGCATGCGCCTAAGGTTTCTATTAAACTCATACTACCATAGCAGCTCCTAAGCCAAATACTGATACTAATAGCTCATTTCGACCAATTCATCACATATTTTGAAGTCTATAGTTTATCGATACATCACCAATTTTGTCACATATCATATCAATGTAGCATGTCTCGTGAATATAATGCAAGCAACCTAACATCATGAGGCATGCATATGCCATAATTCATTCATTTATATGCGTCATAAGCTAATAAAAGTTTGGTATCCACTTACTTGGACTATTGCGTCTTGACGAATCCTTCATCCTTTACTGTTGCCTCTGATTCTTGAGGTCCGGTCTTATATTTTGACAAACTCAGGATTATAGACAAGCTATTTAAACCCTTTCTATACTATAAGATATCTCCCATACTTCCCCATATAACATTACTTAGTTTAATACTTAATTAAAAGTTATTGTTCGAGTTACTTGGTAATATGGTGTGGAACCGAAGGTTATGGTTTAACCCTTTATTTCTAAGTAATTTCCCTCACTTGATCAATCGATGCTATTACTACATCCCTCAATTTTCGAATCATAACTCTAACTGAATGATACCTCTTTAGTATTCTTCGGTACCCTCTTATATCGCCTAGCTGAATGATGTCTCGATTTCATCCTTCAACCACTGAGCTATATCATTGACCTAGTCAAACGATGTCTCGACATCATCATTAATTACTTTATTATATTCTTTATCGAGTCATGAAACGTCTCGGTAGCCTCCTTTAGGTACCATGACATTTCCCTCTCTAAGCCATGAAATGCCTCTGGAGCACCTTTCGGCTACCCAAAATGGCTTAATCAGAGGCTTAATTCCGGATAACATGCTACTGTTCCGACTACGAAAAAATGAGTTCATCTTAGAAGGTCAAAATCAGCTTCTTTACAATTTTCAATTTAACTAAGCATGTTAAACCTACATTTCCTCACCAAAACATCAAATTTTGATATTTAACATCAACATTTATCATTAAACATCATATTTGTACATTTTCATTCAATTGAACCCATAGGTAACATTTTCACCATCCTTTTTCGTAAAACACCCAAAACTTGCCGTTGATTTGTCATTCAACAATAGTTTGGTGTTTCTCTATCATAAACCCATTCATAATCATACATTACATCTTCTATTCAACTTAAACAAACGTACCAGACACTTTTCATCAAGATTGGGACCTTAACCCTAAAACGTCAAAATTTCTCAAATATGCTTATTTTTCACCCCATCACCCCAAAACAAGTTAGGAAAATACTAACATGTTTTTATAGTCGATAAGTAAAATGAAGCTTGGATCTATCGAGTTCCATAGTCTCCTTCGTGTGAATGGATTGGTCCATCGATCTGCCAAGCATAGGTACAATTCCTTCCACTTCTAAGGTGAATCTGCACATTTTAAACTTGTTTTAAGCTTCTTTTGGTTAAATCTTTTGCTTGGAGGATTTTCGGGCACAACTCTTCACCGGAGAAGGTTTTTTGCGAGAAATCTTCTTTAGTCATGGCCATTTCCCTTCTATAGGGAAATGGCTCGTCACTTATTCAGTCATCGAGCCTATAGTTCGACTTCAAATCTATCTATCCCATTTCCCCTTTTAGCCTTTCAATGTACCTCATTCTTCTATTTTAATCCTTTAGAATTTTTATCTTTTAAATCTAAGTCCTTATTACATTTTCTTTTAAAAGCTTTACCCTAATCACTTTTACGATCTAGTTTTTGAATATTCCATGAATATTTTATTCCGAAATTCAAATTTTGATGTCAAAGAAGTGTCAAGTGTTACAAAAATGACAATTTCTTTTCTATTTTCTACCCATTCAGCATTATTTTAAGCAATGGAGAGGTGATGCATTTTGTATGGTTTAAATTAGTTTTTTTTTTAACTTTTCAAAGTTCTTGTTTAATTTAGGATTACAATTTGTGTTTACGAGTCATAAACGTATCGTCTCAACATACACCTATAATATTAAAATTGCTAATATGAACATGATATGTTTAATTAATTGTGTCAAATGCCTAACCCTAACCCAAACATGTTTATTAAATAATCTTTGTAATCTAATTAAATAATTAAGTTATTATTGTATATGTAACATGACAAGACACATTTAACATATTTAAATAAATGAGTCATTTTAGTCTTATAATATAATCCGTTTAATATTTTAAAATAAATTAAAATTAAATAATATTATGCAAATCTACGTAACTCTCATCCCAATCTAAATCTTCATATATTAATTAAATTTACATATATTTATATGAAAGATAAATATCTAGAATGATTTTAGACTTTATTAATGAATGTTTAAATTGAAAGTTAGAATTTACCGTGATTATTAACAAAAAAAAACTTTATTTTTATGTTATTTATTTTATATTATTTTAATGATAATTGAATAAAATTGATAGAATTCATAGAGATTATTAATAAAAATTGTTATTTTATGTTATTTATCTCATATTATTTTAATAATAATTGAATAAAATTAATAGAATTTACGGTGATTGTTAATAAGAATTCTTTATTTTATATTATTTATCTCATATTATTTTATTGATAATTGGATAAAATTGATAGAATTCTTAAAAATTATTAATAAAATTTTTTATTTTATATTATTTATCTTGTATTATTTTTTGATAATTAGATAAAATTGATAAAATTCACAGAGACTATTGATACAAAGTCTTTATTTTATTTTATTTTATTTATCTTATATTATTTTAATAATAATTGAATAAAATTAATAAAATTTATAGAGATCGTTAACATAACTCTTTATTATTTTATATTAATAATCTCATATTATTTTGATAATAATTTAATAAAATTGATAGAATTTACAGTGATTAATAACAAAAATATTTTATTTTATATTATTTATTTCATATTATTTTAATAATAATTGAATTAAATAAATAGAATTTGATGTTTATATTATTTATCTCATATTATTTTAATAATAATTAAATAAAATTAATAGAATTTATAGAAATTATTAATACAAACTCTTTATTTTGTCTTATTTATCTCATATTATTTTAATAATAATTAAATAAAATTGATAAAATTTGTAAAAATTATTAACAAAAACTCCTTATTTTATTTTATTTATATGATATTATTTTAATAATAATTGAATAAAATTAATAGAATTTGCAGAAATTATTATATTTATTATTGTTATAATATTTAGTAATTATATATTTATTTTGTTTATATTTATTTAAATTTTATAATATTTATATTATTCTTAATAATTAATATATTTAATTGAATATTATTTAAGTATTTAATAGTATTTAACTTAATAATTTGTTATATTTATGATTATTAAATAAAATTTTATATATTATTTTAACTATATATATAAAATTAATTTAATAGATTTTTTTTTATTTTGGAATATTATTTAGTAAGATTATAGTAATTGATAAATTCGAGAATTATCAATTATAACCGCAATTCAAATGTGGTTTTTTTGTATAGTTTGAAACGAAGAGTAGAACGTTCCCATATCAACTTTGGATATATATATATAGTTTGTCTAAAATAACTGAGGTTGATGCGGATTTAGTTAGTAATAAATTTGAATGAATGTGTAAAATTTGAGTAATGGAAAAAGTCTAAGACATGTGATTGAGATATTACCTAAAAATTTATTTATTAAAAGATTTTTATAATCGACTCTAACTTATTTAAGACTAAAATTTTATTATTATTATTGTCGTTTAAAGAGCTGAGAATGAAGTTACTGCTAATTTTTATGTAAAAAAAAAAGAAAATAATAATAATAATAATAATAAGTAGATGTTGGCTTTGTTTTTATATTCGGAGGAAGTGTAAGTGTGGGCCCTAAGGCTGTCAATTATGTTGGCAGTTTTTGTCTTTTTTTATTAACTTTCAACCAGAAAAACTCTACTTTATTTAAGAAGCATACTATGCCTTTTTTTTATTTAATTTTTTTAATTATAGTAGTTGAATCCCTCGAAAAGGGATTAAAAATATATACCCTATATAAAGTCTTGGTAATTTTCACTTTTTGAATTAATTTTTAGAGTGAGTTAGACTTAGGTCTATTATTCTAATATGGTATCAGAGTCACTCATTCGATATTGGACCTCCTATATATTTGGTTTAAGTTCCCGTTTATATTTCATGCTCCAGTTAATCTGAGCATGAGGGAGTTGTGTTGAATTCTACATCGGTAAAGGATTAAAAATATATATTCTATATAAAACTTTAATAATCTTCACTTTTTGACCTAACTTTTAGAGTGAATTAAGTTTAGGCCTGTTATTCTTACAATAATAATGATTTGAAGAAAAAACATAAAAGAAGCAAAGGGAATGAAATTTGAAATCCCAGTTAAGAAGATGAAGGAAGGGTAAGTGGGGGCATTATTAAAAGAGAAATGGCATACAGATAGAGATTATAGGTAAATGACAGATGGCGAAGGGTATGATACCCAGAAAATGAAAATGGAGCAACAGCCTAGAGAGAGAATGAATAAGAATATATTGAGAGTTGAAAAAAAGCAAACACTAGTGGAACCAAAACCCTCATGCTTGTAATAAAATAATATTACAAGTTGAAGCCTACAAAGAGCACCCACTCAATTAATAATATGATGCCCACCCAAAACACTGTTACTAGAGATGATATTTTTTGCCACGACCCGTTTATATGACACGACACGTAATTAAGCGGGTTTATATTTATATTAAATGCGTTTGAGTCATAAATGGATCAATCCGTTTATGACACGAAAAAAATGCAGGTCTAAACGAGTTGATCTGCTTAACTCGATTAGACACACAATGATCCGTTTATTTAAATAGGTTAATAATTAACATATTTTATATTGATTCAACTAAATATGTTATAGATGTTATGATCTATTTATTTAAATTAAATTTATTAAATAATTAAATTTTATTTAAAATAGTAATATTTTAATCTTAAACATTCATTTTTAAAGTATAAAATCATTTTATCCACTTTATTTTATATAAATTAAATTTAATTAATTTATAAATATTTAAATTTAAATAATAGTTATATAGATATTAATAGTATAGTTAAATAATATTATTTAATTTTAATTCATTTTAAAATGTTAAATAGATTGTATTATGAGATTAAAATGACTATTTATTTAAATTAATTAAACGTATAGTAACGTGTTATATGATATAATATTAATTTAATTATTTAAACGGGTTACACGGGTCAATCCATTTAACTTGTTTAATAAACATGTTCGGGTTATGATTGAGCATCTTGACACGATTAATTAAATAGATCGGGTTCAGATTAGTCATTTTAATATTATAGGTGTATATTGACACGATATATTTATGACTCGCTAACACAAATTGTCAGCTCTAACTATTACTATATAGCTTTTCTCATTGTCCATTTTTATTTATGTTTTTTTTTTATTTTTTAATAATAAAAATACATTATTATTATTATTATTATTATTATGGGGTTAATTGATCTTCTTCTTGGGTTCTTCTCTAAATCTAAGCTACACTACTCCAACAAATACAAGCATATCCATCCATCCATGTGGACTGACTATATATATATATATGCTACTCTTAGTGCTCTATAAAAAATAAAAAATAAAAAACAATTTATTATTATTATGTGGACAGAAATGGGAATCTGATTGATGGGTGTTCCTTTAATCATTTCTTTTTCTTTGTTATTAAGTTTAAAGAAGAGATAGAGATAGAGAGAGAGAGAATGTGTGTATGTAAATAGGCATCAAAAGGGTTAAAGTAGTAAATGAATATTGGGTATTTATGTTTATGATAGGAAACAATGGTCATATCGAATTTCTGTGTTGCGAATGTTAGAAAAATCTACTGTTCCTTTTTCTTTCTTTCCTTCCATTTTATTGTTAATGTTTTTGTGTTAGTAATTTTATTTTATGGGATATACGTACTCTATAAAATTATATTCATCTCTGCTTTCGGCAACCACCGTTAATCACATAGCATATATTATGTTTGATAAATCAAAAGAAGCAACTTGCATAAGGCTATCATACGTACTCCATCAAACTTAAAAGAGACAAGAACCCACACATGTAAAGAAAAAGAGAATATGCATGAAGATGACTCCTACTTTATGTTTGCTTTCCATCTCTTTTTTACACTCTACTTAAGCTTTTTTTGTTTGATAGACTCTTATTTATTTTTGTTTTCACAACAAGCTTCAAAGTCCTGATTAAAAATGCAGGAAAAGAAAGGGAGGTGTCATATCATGGTCCTTAAAATGCTCCCAAACTATATGAAAATAACCCAACTTTTCTTAAATGAATTTGAGACAAAAAGTATCAGCACAGAGACATCAACACTTTATTAGAGTTGAAAGAAATAATTTTGTTGTATTCATACTTTCAGTCCATGATTGACCATAATTGGAGTTTTAGCTGGTTTGCAGTCCATCATCCCTGTTTCAGCTAGTAAGTCCAGAATATACTTTCTCTATGATATGAAGATGTCATTTCTCGACCTTAGAACCTCAATTCCTAGGAAATATTTCAGCCTTCCCAAATCCTTCATCTCGAATTCTCTGAACAGTTTACTCCACAGAATTTTAATTTCCTCTGAATCGCTTCTAGTGATTATCATGTCATCTACATATATTATCAGGCAAGTAATTAAATCTCATTTCTTCTTCAGAAACAAGGTGTGATCTGCATTGCTTTGTCGGTACCCATATCTTTTCATGGCCATTGTAAATCTGCCGAACCAGGCTCTTGGTGACTGTTTAAGTCCATATAGGGCTTTCTTCAACCTGCATACCTGCTTTCCCTCACATCCTAGTTCAAATCCTGGTGGTTTCTCCATGTAGACCTCCTGCTTTAGTAAGGAAGGCATTCTTCACATCAAACTGATGCAGCGGCCACCCTTCATTGGCTGCCACTGAAAAAAGAACCCTGATGGTGTTAATCTTGGCTACTGGCGAGAATGTTTCAGCATAATCTATCCCATAGGTTTGAGTGTAGCCCTTTGCTACAAGTCTTACCTTGTGTCTTTCTACAGTACCGTCTGCTTTATACTTGATAGTAAATACCCACCTGCAACCCACTGGTTTTTTTCCTGCTGACAGCTCACATACTTCCCATGTTTCATTCCCCTTTAAGGCTTCCATTTCTGCTTCCATTGCTTCCTTCCATTCCTTCTTCTGAAATGCCTCCTATGATGTTCTTGGAATGTCCTCAACATACACAGTGCTCATGAATGACTTTGCTTTAGCAGAAATACTCTCCCTGACCAAATCTCTTATCGGGTACCTTGAAGACCCAGATTTATGTTCTGGAGAGTACCTCTTTGGTGGTACCCCTTTGGTGCTCCGTGGTGGCAAAGCATATCGGGATCTCTCTTTAGGTATGTCTTCAAATGTAGGGGCACTATCATGGCTAGTTTCAAACACTATAGTAATCTCATTATCAGAAATGTTCCTTACCTCAGGGGTATCCTCCACAGGAGTATCATCTGGAGTTGGTACTGATTCAGTGGATTGTATACCGCATTCAGTGGTAGGCACGGTGGCACTGTCTACTTGCTCTATTGGATCAACTGTAGGCAAATTTGGCAAATGTGGCTCACACAACCATCTCAGAGGATTACTTGAACTCTCCCCGTGATCCCTGAGAGGGTTTGAGTAATAATATTCTGTTTCGACAAAATTGCAATCCATAGTGATATACATACGCCTGGTGGGGGGATGTTAGCAACGGTACCCTTTCTGATGAATGACATAACTAACAAATACACATTTCAGGGCACAAGGGTCGAATTTAGTTCTATCTGTTTTGGAAATATGAACAAAAACAGTGGACTCAAATAGTTTTGGAGGAAGAGAGGAAACAGGTGGGGATGGAGAATGGGTTGATAAGGCTTGAATCGGTGTTTGGAAGTTCAGGATTTTGGTGGGAAGGTGATTAAGGAGACAGGTTGCAGCGGTAACAGCTTCAGGCCAAAAAATTTGGGGAACACAAGATTCAAACATGAGGGCGCGGGTGATTTCGAGAAGAATACGATTTTTTCTTTCAGCCACACCATTTTGTTGTGGTGTGTTAGGACAGGTTGTCTGGTGGATAATACCATGGTTTGTCCAAAAAGTTTTGAGAGAAGAGTTCACGTATTCCCCCCATTATCAGTTTTGAGTACTTGTATATTCCTATGAAACTGAGTTTGGGCCATATGATAAAAGGCAATAAATTTATCGGGTACATCAAATTTATTTTTTAGCAAATATATCCATGTCATACGAGTAGTGTCATCTATGAATAAAACAAAATACCGAAACGAAGAGTTTTGTGAATTAGGAGCGGGGCCCCATAATCAGAGTATACTAAAGATAGAAAAGACTCAGTTCGGGTATTATTTGGTTTAAACGTAGTTCTATGACTCTTTGCAAGCATACATGTTTCGCAAGAAAAGTCTATATTGCTAGAAAATAATGAGGGAAATAAAAATTTTAAGTACCCTAAAGACGGATGTCCCAATCACCTGTGCCACAGCCAAATTTATTTTTTAGTTGATCCGTGAGCAAGATTTGCAGTATCGTTGTGTGCCACCTCATCAACATAATACAGTCCGCCTTTCTCAGTACCACACCCAATGATCTCCCGTGTAGGAATATCCTGCAAGAGGCAAAAATGAGGATACATGAGTATGCGACAATTTAATTCACAGGTGACATGATTGATTGAAAGAAGCTTGCATGACAGTGAGGGAACATATAAACAATTTGAAAGTTTAATTTGTGAAGAAATTTCTGTTGTCCCTGCCCCTTTAACCTCTGAAAAACCCCAATTTGATGTCTGTGTTTTTATTTTGCTGGTGTGAGTGGGTTGAATTATATCAATGGGGTCATAGGTCATCGTGTCTGTGGCTCCACAATCAAAGATCTAGCTATTTTCCTTGTTATGGGCTTGTAAAGGGGGCCCATTGGTTTTAAAATGCTGGATATGGCTTGCTTCTGGGTTGTGGGCTTGAAAAACAACTGTTGGGCCCGATCCTTCATTACTAACTGGCCTGGACCGCGTGATGGACCGCGCACTCCCTCCATTTAAATAGACTGGGCTCGGGACCATGGGCTGTGGCCCGAGCCCCTTATCGTTGGCACCTGCACAAAACCGGGTGGATAGGGTTTTGTTACCTGCATCGATTTGTTGTGTGCCGCTCTCTGTCCCGAGCCCGATCGCTGCGAACTCTGTTTCTGTGTCGCCTCTGCCGCTGCTGGTGGCTTCATTGCTGCCCACGGCGATGGCGGCTCTGGTTTTATTCTGTTTGCCTGGCTTGTGACCATCTTCCCACCAGTCTGAAAATTTGACCAATTTAAAACATGTCTCCCGTGTATGTTTTGTCATTCCATAGTGGCTACATCAGAGTTTTTGTTTATCAATCCCTTTGTCGGTCTTTGTTCGTTGCCTTTGAGTGCGACTCGGGTTCCGGGAGAGAAGCCCGACGCCAATCCCTTCCAATGATGTCGAGTCTGTGTCTTCATTGGTTATCGGCTTTAAGATCAGAAGCCTGACATCCTCCTTGTGCACCATTGCATACGCCGACTCCACTGACGAAAGAGGCTCTCGACGAAGGATCTCTCATCTGATGTCATCGTGTTTGGCATCTAGACCCCCCAGGAAGTTGAATAATCTGTTTTCTTGTGTGATTTTATTATATGTTGTGATATCTTCATCAGATTTCATTGGGTTTGGTCTCCGGCGATTTATCGCCATCCATAACCCTTGCAAATTATTCCAGTACTGTTCTAGGGTTTGTTGCCCTTGGATCTGACGACTGGCTTGATTGTGCAGGTCGTAGATCTGCAAGGAATCGCCACCACTCCCATATGTTACCGCCAAGGCATCCCACAACGATTTGGATGAATGATATTCTGCTATATTGTTTATCAGGTTAGGTTCGACGTTCTGGAGAATCCAGGAGAAGACGCTGAGATCCTCCTGTTCCCAACAAAGGAATCCGGGATCTATGGCTGGAGGTGCCAGTGTCTCTCCTGTGATGTAACCGGTCCGTCCTCGCACATCGATTTCGACTCTCATGAGTCGTGCCCACAAGGGATAATTTTTTCCGTTAAGTTTGATGCTCACAGTGATTTTCTCGGAGCTGGACGGTTGAGCCGGAGTCGGAGCTGGAAGATTGCCGATGTCGTTCCTGAGCAGTCTGGCGATTTGCAGTGTAAGTTCGTCGTTGATGCCACCCTCCGAGTTCTCTGTGCTGGTCGTCGACATTGGTTCCAGGTTTGATTTGGTTTCCGGATTGGTTTGATTTGTTGGTTTGATTGGTTGGTTTGATTTTGGTTGAGTTGGCTTGGCTAGTTCGAGTTGATTTGGTATGTGATGAACAGACAAATAATGATCAGTTTTGAATCATTACCTGCTCTGTTACCATATTAGAGTAGAAAGAAATAATTTTGTTGTATTATTCATACTGAGAAATCCTTAGATTTATACATTTGATCCTACATAGAATAAGATATGTAAATCAAGTACTTTTAATACAATTTATTATTTTTTTTTATTTCTTTCCTATTTTATTCCTGTAATTTTGTGATTCTTCAACACACTTGTATTTCTTTCTCCTTTTGTTCCTCTTACAATCATATATATATATATATATATATATGAAAGAGCCAAAACCACAGTTTCACCTTAGTATTCATCTTCACATGCAAGCACTGCATTTGTCTATACATGAAAGTAATATATATGAAGAAAGAAGATGAGAAATGAAATGGATCATACATGAAAGTAATACAAGATTTAACTCATATATATATATATATGAAGGATCCCACTTAGCTGAGGATGTAGCTAGGTTTTCTTTGTGTGTAGGGAAGTGGTGGGAAGCACAATCATTTGTCTAGCAGATAGTATACCTAACAGCCTTGTTCCTTTTCCAAATCCACATGCATAAAATCCTTTGTTTACAGTGCGCATGTGACCATCATATTCCTATAACCACACATATATATAACAGCCAAGAAATACAAATTAATTAAACCCATTTTGTTCCTTTTTCCAATTCTATGATCCACATGCCTCCACAAGATCTGTATATATTCTAGCAGTCGGTAACAGTTGTAATTGAGTTTTTCTGGAAAGTATTTATGTGAGAATTCCTACAAAGTTGATGTTAATCAGTGGCACGTATCACTTCCCAATTGCAACAGTCTAATGCCGGCCACATGAACATGTTTGCACCTATGACCATATAATAAGATAGATGCCTATGGATGGAAGAAAATTCTGCATAAATAATAACAATTAAGAGTTAGTGATGGAATATTTTTTAGTACAAGGATAAAAAAAAGAAAAGAAAAGAAAGAAAGAAATCCCAGAAGGTGGGATCCCACCATAGAGGCTAGCTTAGCCAGGATCATAGAGTTTGGCACCACATGAGAAAATCCCAGTTTCTGCATCTTTACTGCTATATATTTATGTGCTCCATGGTTCACTTTTGGAAGCCAAGTTAAAACCAACTCTTTAACTTCTTCCTTCCCCTAATCACAAGCAGAGACTCATTGCCTCCACCACCACCACCACCACCACCACCACCACCCACTACCAATCATCTGCATAGTGCCAAAGCAGTGCTCCAGTATACGTACAGCCTGCCAGAGAATGTCTGAAGCTCATGATGGGGCTGCTCTTTCCTACCCTGTACAACCCAATTCACACTCTTTCCAACTCTGCATATATCCTATTAATTTGAAGGTCTCTTTCTCAACTACAAGCAACATCAAAGCACACACATAAACCATATTACAAACTGCTTCACTAGCATAATTAATCAACATATTTATCATATTAAATACGGATAATCTCTAGCGTCATTAATTTCTATTCTTAATTTTCAGTTTGAGGAGGTAGTCTACAAAGTTAAACTGGAGCAGAAAGGACTTTGCGGTAGTGGTACATGGGGCACTCAAGAAAAGACAATATTGAATGGTATAACTGGCATGGTTTGCCCTGGGGAGATCCTCGCAATGCTTGGTCCTTCAGGAAGCGGCAAAACCACACTCCTTACTGCACTAGGAGGCCGTCTAAATGGTAAGTTGTCTGGAAAGATCACATACAATGGCCAGCCCTTTTCTGGTTCTATAAAGCGACGTACAGGATTCGTTGCTCAGGATGATGTCTTATACCCTCATCTTACTGTGAAAGAAACTCTATTATTCACTGCCCTTCTAAGGCTTCCCAAAACCTTAACCCAAGAGGAGAAATTACAACATGTAGAGCGAGTTATAACTGAACTAGTCTTGACTAGGTGCCAGAATAGCATGATAGGAGGGCCACTCTTCAGAGGAATATCAGGAGGAGAGAAAAAGAGGGTTAGTATAGGTCAAGAAATGTTAATCAATCCATGCTTGCTACTGCTAGATGAACCAACGTCAGGTCTGGACTCAACCACAGCTCTGAGGATTATTACCACCATCAAAAGGTTAGCTAGTGGAGGACGAACTGTTGTCACTACCATTCACCAGCCCTCAAGTCGACTTTACCACATGTTTGATAAGGTTGTGTTGCTCTCAGAGGGCAGCCCCATCTACTATGGTCCTGCTTCGTCAGCCTTGGAGTACTTTTCTTCAATTGGTTTCTCTACATCCATGACCATCAATCCAGCTGATCTCTTACTTGATCTTGCCAATGGTAAATTCCGAAATCTATATATCTGATTTTTCATAAAGAGACTTCAGTCGTACACTTTTCTCCAAAGAAAAATGTAACATGTATGAAGTCTAGGAAAGAAGGTGGACCTTCCTTCTTTTCATAAAATTTTCTCTATTTTCTTGTTCCTTGTATACTTCTAAAAATTTTGGAAGTGGGTCCTAAAGATAGTCTTTAACTTCCCGCAGCACAAGGCAAGCACTTATCTATCCTCTTACTTGATCCATTTGTGGGATGTCAGTTGGTCCACTGAAATTGGTGCTTAAACTTATATTTTAACCCCACCATTGCACCCATTCCAAAGAAAAGAAAGAAAAATAATATATGATCAATTGCTTTAGGATATTAAAACCAACCTCCAAGGAAAAAGATACATACATACATATGTGTATATATATATATATATAAACTGCAGGGAATACAACTTACATATAGTTCTGATAAGTAATGTTTGAAATCAATGATTCTAGGCATTGCCCCTGAGCAAGGAGAGAACACGGAACAAGAACGGAAGTTGGTAAAGGAGGCTCTCCTTTCTGGTTATGAGAAGAACATCTCCACAAGACTCAAAGCTGAGCTTCGCAGTTTGGACATCAATAGCTACAATTATTCAAAAGATGCGTCCACAAGTATGTGTGTACATATATGTATTACTATTCATCCTGCTTATTACTTACTTTACCAACTAAATTTCTAGCAAATTAGTGATTCTGGTATCTATCAGGAATTGATACAATGTCACAGCAATGGTGCACAAGTTGGTGGCATCAGTTTAAGGTGCTATTTCAAAGGGGACTGAAAGAGAGGAGATATGAATCTTTCAACAGGTTAAGAATTTTCCAAGTCATCAGTGTCGCTGTACTTGGTGGACTTCTTTGGTGGAATACCCCATCTTCTCACATCCAAGATCGGGTGAGGACTCTTTTAGTTTCTTTCTTGGGATAATCATCTGATCCGCAAATTTTCATTCATTTCATGACAAATTCTACTGTTTAAGTTCTTTATCCTATGCGCACTACGCATTTATGCCTTCTATGTCATTTTCCTTATCGCTAAAGTAGATTATAAGAAATTGCTATTAAATTAGATTTCAAGCTAAGGTTCCAAAATTACACTTTTTTTTACATTGCCATGTCAAATTGCTATCCACTTTGATTCTCATACAATTCATTTTCGACGCTGAAGTAAATAAAATCTAAGCCTGAGAAATCTACCTCCAGTATAAGCTTATAAAACATTTTTGCATTTCCAAATGCAGATTGCACTGCTCTTCTTCTTCTCTGTGTTCTGGGGGTTCTACCCACTCTACAATGCAGTCTTTACATTTCCACAAGAAAGAAGGATGTTGATCAAGGAAAGAGCATCTGGGATGTATCACCTTTCATCCTACTTCCTGGCCAGAACATTTGGCGATCTGCCATTGGAGCTTGCACTCCCAACTGCATTTGTCTTCATAATCTACTGGATGGGTGGGCTTAGGCCTGATCCCATGACTTTCATCCTTTCCCTACTAGTTGTTCTCTACAATGTCCTCGTCTCACAAAGTCTAGGATTAGCTATTGGTGCTATTCTCATGGACATAAAACAAGCTACTACATTGGCTTCAGTGACCACTCTAGTTTTCCTCATTGCAGGAGGATACTATGTTCAACAGATCCCTTCATTTATAGTATGGCTGAAGTACTTAAGCTATAGCTATTACTGCTACAAACTTCTTCTTGGTGTCCAATATAGTGAGGATGATTACTATGAGTGCTCAAAGGGAGTTTTGTGCAGGGTGGGAGATTTTCCTGCTATTAAATCAATGGGTCTGAATCATTTGTGGGCTGATGTATGCATTATGGCACTGATGTTGGTGGGTTATCGACTGATTGCTTATTTGGCATTGCACAGAGTGCAATTGAGGTGAACTTTGCAGAGGTCCCATTTGAAGATTTTTCTCCTTCTTCAACTGAGGAATAATAATGTTATGGATTTAGATGGGAATCAGACTGAGTTGATATATTGACTTCTTTTACAACTTAGATAATGCTAACTTAGAACTTTAATCTCTGAATAAATTACATGTAGAACTCCCAATAAATTGAACAATCAAGTAGTGGTGCAAACCCCATTAAAGGAATACGAACAAGAAGTTATGCATTTCCTATTGCAGCAAAGAGAGAGGGAAGAAAAGAAAAAAAATCCTGTAATCCACTAATCCTGTTGAACTGATTTCTTTTATCTTCAATGGGTTTCCACATATGATTGCCTTTGTTTGTTTAATGGCTTCCTACAATCAGTACATGTATCAATAGTGAAAAAAAAAACAAGAAATTGGACTCCATGAATGATCAATTGAAGGATTATGATGATTTGATTTATTTATTTATTTATTACAAAAACAATAGGATTGTTGAAAAATGAAGAATGTGTGAATGAACTACGCTTGCATTCTCAGCTTAGCTCATGTTTGTTCTTTATATATAGAGGTCAGGCTCATGAAGTGGGTGGGTGTCCCACTGCTACATATAACAAACTTAACGAATGAAATAAATTACATGTGGCAGCATTTCATTGGTATATTAACCATGATCATCTTGCTTGAGTAAAATATCATGGATTGGGTGATATCTGCTATGTGCTTGCTGAACTTTCCCTCGAACCATATGAATCCAATATGCTTCATATGCTCATGAAAAGTTGTTTCAGCTGCAATGTACAAAGCTGATTGGTCATCACAATAGATCATAACTGGTTCATTATAATGAATTTTCAAATCCTCCATTTAAGTTGATAGGTTATAGAAGCAAGAGCCCTAAACTTTATAAAATGATCTTGAGAGTGTATTTTGCTTCTTTGACTTTTAACTTATCCATGAATCATCATGATACATATTATAGCCTATGATTGATATCCTCACAACTGCCCCAATAAGAATCATTGAAAGCTATCAGTTTCATGTTAGTTTCTCTTGTTTGTGGTCGTTAACGGTTAGAGAGATTTTTGTTCAATTTTCTTGTTTCTGTTGTTTTGCTTTCTGTTTCACGTCCACTTTGCACGATTGTGAGTGGAGCGAAGTTCTTTCATTTTTAGATCATGTATACGTAGCTTTAGGAGGATTCGTTGGTATTTGTGTGTATAAAATCACTGTAGCATGAACAGTGTCATGCAGAAATAAGAGAAGTCCCATTTCCTTTCATTCTACTATTCACGTGTTCACTGTTCACGTACTCTGTTCTCCCCTGTTTTTGAGTTTGGTTTTTTGTATCTGCAACTACAAGTG
This sequence comes from Cnidoscolus chayamansa, assembly GCA_948266635.1. Taxonomy (NCBI): domain Eukaryota; kingdom Viridiplantae; phylum Streptophyta; class Magnoliopsida; order Malpighiales; family Euphorbiaceae; genus Cnidoscolus; species Cnidoscolus chayamansa. The sequence goes on along the minus strand of CAOGCB010459001.1, from coordinate 11,788 downwards.
GTATCAGAGCCTAGTTCTCATACCAGTAGCGATGTCGAGTGATCAAACTCCAATAGAGACACTAAGGAGGAGCAATGGCGGCGAAGCCGCTGGAAGCATGGTTGTGCACAGAGTCGTGAAGGAGGTGGGTGCAGTTGCATACCCGTTGCTCACACGCACCAACTATGGCGACTGGGCTCTACTGATGCAGGTGATGCTCGAGGCAAGAGGTCTCTGGACTGCGATCAATGTTGGAGGTGTTGATCATTAGGAGGACCGCATGGCTTTGGAAGCCATCTTACGAGCTGTACCAATAGACATGATCTCGACATTAGCGAGGAAAGCAAGCGCCAAAGAAGCCTGGGAAGCTATCAAAGTAATGCACATGGGAGTGGATCGCGTGTGAAAGGCCAAAGCACAAACATTGCGCAAGGAGTTCGAGAACATGACATTCCATGACGGTGAGACAGTTGATGATTTTGCAATGCAGATTATTGGCATGGTTAGTAACCTTAGCCTACTCGGAGAAATCATCAATGAAAGCAAAGTGGTGGAGAAGTTTCTTCTGGTTATTCCTCAAAGGTACTCTCAAATTGCCCTCTCTATAGAAACTTTGCTTGATTTAGATACCCTTTCTATCGAAGAGCTCTATGGAAGGCTCAAGACAGTAGAAGAGAGGTTCGACCTCAATGATGGATGTAACATGAGTGGGCAACTACTCCTCACTGAATAAGAGTGGCTGTCGCGATATAAAAAGCAAAGGCATGGAGAGAGCGCGAATGGTAACAAGACTGGGGACAAGAATGATGGTGGGAGGTTCCGCAGGCAACACAGAGGAAGGGGTGGCAATATAGGTGCCAACAAGGACGGTGGGTCCAGTGGCAACCGAGACATAGCAAAGAGTAAGTGCTACAACTGTGGAATTCTTGGGCATTATGCTCGCGACTATCGCAAGCTGCAATGCGAAAGAAAAGAGGAAGCCAATCTAACCGATGCACAAGAAGAATCCCCAGCACTATTGATGGCTGTACACTATGAGGCGAGTCATGCCTTGCTCAATGAAGAGAAGTCTATCACACACACCACTGGCGGTGACGAATGGTACCTGGACACCGGTGCCAGCAACCACATGACATGTAACCCCTCAGTATTCTCCACCCTTGACAAGATCGTGCAGGGCACAGTAAAGTTTGGAGATGGTTCGGTGGTGCACATCAACGGGAGAGGAGCCGTGGTGTTCAACTGTAAAAACAGCGAACAAAGGGTGCTCACAGAGGTATACTACATACCTCAATTAAAGAGCAACATTCTGAGCTTGGGACAGCTTGATGAGAATGGGTGCAAGGTGACAATTGTTGATGGCGAACTGTGCATCCTCGACAGCGCACGAGAACTGTTGGTGAGGGTACATCGATCCAACAATCGTATGTACAAGTTGGGACTTACAGTGGGATCACCTGTGTGTCTCTTGGCACAAGCCAACGACACTGCATGGTGTTGGCATGCAAGGTATGGGCACTTGCATTTTCGGGCACTACACGATCTGACCATAAAGAAGATGGTAGATGGTATGCCAGTGCTCGATCATCAAGAGCGCTTCTTTGATGGGTGCGCGCTCGTGAAGATGCACCGAACCCCATTTCCATGAGCAATAAAGTACCGGGTAGAGCGGGCACTTGAACTTTGCATGGAGATCTTTATGGCCCGATCACACCTGCGACTCCGAGTGGTAACCGGTATTTTTTACTAATCATTGATGATTACAGCAGGTTCATGTACGTGGAAATGCTTCGAACCAGAGACAAAGCATTCAGGTGCTTCCAGAAGATCAAAGCATTAGCAAAGAACGAGCATGGGGTTGAGCTTGTAGCATTCCGGAGTGATCGAGGTGGTGAGTTCAACTCTGGTGAATTCAAGTATTACTTTGATGAACACGGCATCAAACGGTACACAAAGGCACCACATTCGCCACAACAAAATGGCATCGTGGAGCGTCATAATAAGACTGTAGTGGAGATGGCTCGGTGTTTGTTGAAGAGCATGAGGATGCCTGCTCAATTATGGGGAGAAGTAGTGAAGACCGCGGTGCGCATTCTGAACAGAGCACCGATGCGAGCACTTATAGGGAAGACACCATATAAAGCATGGCATGGACGTCGACCAAATGTCTCCTACTTCAGGACATTTGGTTGCACTGTTCATGTGAAAAAGATGGGTCTAAGTGTTTCCAAACTCTCAGACATGTCCACACCGATGGTCTTTCTCGGTTATGAAGATGGGTGCAAAGCTTACCGAGTGTATGATCCCGCGAAGCAAAGACTTACTGTGTCGCGAGATGTGATCTTCGAAGTACAGAAACCATGGAACTGGAGCATAGTGATGGAGAAGAAGGCTCTTGATTACGGTATGGAAACCTTCATTGTCGAGACAATGAAGACAATGACACCAACAGAGAAGGAACCCAACACACCGTGTGACACTTGCTCTCCAACTGGAGTTGAATTTGTTTCCCCACCAAAAGATGGGCCTCGTGACTCGAAAGGAGCCCCACAATGATATCGGACTATAAGTAACATGTACGACTTAATAGAAGTGCGGGTTGGTGGTGAAAGCGCCCTGTGCATGCTGGCAGCAGAGGAGCCAGTGAGTGTCGATCAGGCACTCAGTGACCAGAACTGGAGATGTGCCATGGATCAGGAGCTCAAGTCCATCCAGAACAATGCCACTTGGGAGATTGTTGAGCTACCAACTGGAGCCACTGCTATCGGGTTGAAGTGGGTCTTCAAGGTGAAGAAGGATCCACAAGGCAACGTTGTCAAGCACAAAGCTCGACTTGTTGCAAAGGGCTATGTCCAGAGACAAGGGATCAACTTTGACGAGGTGTTTGCACCCATGGCAAGGCTGGAAACAGTGCGTGTAATGTTGGCACTGGTAGCGTATGGAGGTTGGGAAGTCCATCATATGGATGTCAAGTCTGCTTTTCTGAACAGAGAACTCACAAAGGAGGTCTATATGCAACAACCTTCAGGGTTCATCATTGACAAGCAGAGAAACAAGGTGCTTCGATTGAGGAAAGCACTGTATGGTCTGAGACAGGCACCGCGAGCATGGAACTCGAAGTTGGATAGAACCTTGATGGAGATTGGCTTCGAGTGAAGTCTAGTAGAACATGCGATGTACCGAAGGATGAATGGAGGCATATCTCTACTTATGCGGGTGTATGTCGATGACCTGATAATCACAGGCTCAAGTGCTGGAGATATAAATAAGTTTAAGACACAAATGAAGAAGATGTTTGACATGAGTGATCTTGGCTTGCTGAGCTACTATCTCGGCATTGAAGTGACACAGGGTGACGGTGCAATCACTCTCTGTCAAAGGAACTATGCTCGCAGGATTGTTGAAATGGTAGGGATGACTGGGTGCAATCCAAGTTCAACACCAATGGAGAATAGGTTGAAGCTGTCCAAGAAAGATGGGAGTGTCGCAGTCGATGCTACCAAGTATCGCAACATTGTTGGAAGCCTGCGCTACCTGGTGAACACTCGTCCTAACATTGCTTACACTATGGGCATAGTGAGTCGCTACATGGAGGAGCCCACAACACAACACATGGTGGCTGTGAAAGGAATACTAAGGTATGTGAATGGCATAATTGGGTTTGGGTGTTGAAATGAGCAGGACGACACACCAAAGATCAGATTATTGGTTTCAGTGACGTTGACTTGGTAGGAGACGTGGATGATCGGAAGAGCACAATGGGGATGGTGTTCTATTTGGGAGGCAGCCTAATCACTTGGTGTTCATAGAAACATACGGTGGTGGCGCTGTCATCATGTGAAGCAGAATACATCTCCACGATCATGGTAGCGTGTCAAGGCATCTGGCTTCATTGCCTGGTTACTGGTCTTATCGGAGTGACACCGACGAAAATCAAACTTCTGATCGATAACAAGTCAGCAATCGACATGAGCAAGAACCCAGTGCACCATGATCGTAACAAACACATAGACACACTGTTTCACTTCATTTGCGACTGTATGGAAGAAGGCAAGATTGAGGTCGAGCACGTGAACATTGAAGAACAGGTTTTAGATATTCTGACGAAGGCATTGGGACGTCTAAAGTTCGCTGAACTCCGGGCAAAGCTTGGAGTAACGGAGGTGATGAAGAACAAGATCAAGGGGGTGACTTGTTAGTTGCTCTTGTTTGTGGTTAACAGTTAGAGAGATTTTTGTTCTATTTTCTTGTTTCTGTTATTTTGCTTTCTGTTTCATGTCCATTTTGCACGATTGTGAGTGGAGCGAAGTTCTTTCACTTTCAGATCATGTATACATAGCTTTAGGAGAATTCGTTGGTATTTGTGTGTATAAAATCACTGTAGCATGAACAGTGCCATGCAAAAATAAGAGAAGTCCCATTTCCTTTCATTCTACTATTCACGTGTTCACTGTTCACGTACTTTGTTTTCCCCTAGTTTTGAGTTTTATTTTTTGTGTTTGCAACTACATTTCAAAGATGAAGTGGAGGGAAAAAAATTAGACCTTTTTCTAGGAAAGGCATTAATATATTTGAGTACTCTATGAAATTCTTTCTCATGTAACTTTGTATGTCCAGGAAGAAATTGACTAAATTGATTAGAAAAAAAGGTCAATCTAGCCTAGTTGTGGATAAGTATATTTTTTTTCCCTACTAATTTCCCATATGATGTAATGATTGTGTTGACCCCGTAAGATAAAAGCTTTGATTTTGATCATACCAAAACTTAATGTACTTGAACTAATTTTATACAAAACTTTAAGTGTATGAATAGGTTGCTGGCAAGAAGGCTTCGATATGAGATAATGTGACCATGGACTGAATTGAAGATCTATCTTTATATGAAAGAGTAGAGAGTAGAAAGTCTATGTAATAGAACAGAGAGTCTATGTAAAAGAATAGACTCTAATGTAAAAAAAAATAGAGAGTCTACATGCTAGTGATGATTTATCAACTTTAAGATTTTCAAGGTTCACACGATTTTATACTTATTTTTTGATGATCAAAATATTCTAGGGATTCTGTTTGAAAGATAAAAAGTATTTAAAAATGTATTTTGATCTTAGTTTGAAAATAATAATGTTAGTTTTTGGAAAAACTAGAATTAGTCATATAATTTAGAAAATTAGTTATCTAATTTTAGAAATATAAAGTGCTTTCTAAGAGCTTAAAACTAACTACATATTTAGAATTAAATATCGATATTTGTCTACTCTATTTTTAGCTAACGAATTTTAGGCTGTGATAAACTACTTCCCTTTTGCACATTTTTCAAGACAGTAACAACTTTATTTAACTAGCCGTTTCTCATTTTTTTATAGCAAAAAATTTAAGGCTTTACTCACCTCTAATAAGGAAGCTTTTGCTACCTGTTGAATTTAATGAAGTGAATATATATTTGTGATATTTGAGATCTTTCTTTAAATGCCTGTATTCAATGTTTTCATTTTTCATTGGCTTATTTTCTCTTTTCTCATATAGCAATATGTTTTGTATTACAATTGAAAGAGAGTGATTTTTTTTTTCTTATTATCAAAACCTATCCAAAGTTATTCAAGTTGGGGATAACACTTGGGAGATATTCTTAAGTACCTATGTAAGCTTAAAGAAGTTTGAGGGGATATCAAACTTGTAATGATTGATCAAGTACATGTGAAGCTTGGTGGAAGTATTCAACTGATTCTCTTGCCCGTTGAAAAGAGATTCTAGTGGATTGAAGATAAAAAAAGATTTTGAGAGAGTGAATGTAGGCTAGGTTGCTGAATCACTATAAAATTACTGTGTTTTTCTTGTCTAACTCTATCTCTTTTATATATATCCTGTTTACACTTTGAATGAGATTAAATGTATTCAAACTGATATATAACTGAAAATTATTGAGCTGCAATGGAGAATATTTCACAATTGTAAATTTGCTACGTTTCATGTGAACAATATCTTTAAGTTTAAGATTTTTAGAGAATTTTAGTTAACTGTGTATTTTGTATTCTATGTTTGAAGATTTCATTAAAGTCCACAATTTTTCATTAAGTATTAAATTATGTTTTGCAACTACAAATTTGCTCTCTTTTATATGAACAACGTTTTGAGTTTGAGATCTTATGCATAAATTAATCTCTACATTCTTGATTTGTTTTGATTTAGCTAAATATTATATGTTGAAACCTGAATATCACAATACTAATTTTAAACTGGTTGAAGTGCACAATCTAAATTAGACAACCTCAACTTTTCATTAAGTCTCAAGTAAGGATTAGCAAATTGATAGATTTGAAAAGGTGACCAATTCACCTCATGTTGGTCATTTACATTTGAGACAACAAATTAGTATCAAAGTAAGGCTCTCTTGCTTAGGATTCAAGCACCTTAGAGAGATCAAAAAATGGCTGGCACTTCTAATATAACTGGAATTCCTACACTTTTAGCTGAAGGACACTCAATCACTAGACTTCATCTGTTTAATAACACTAATTATTTATTTTGGAAAACTAGGATGAAAAATTTCATTCAATCTGTTGATATTGATGTATGGAGAATAATCAAAGATGATTTTTACATTTCTATGAGAACTGGTCTAGTTGCAACCCTCTACACCTAAAATAGAAGCTGAATATGATAATGATGATTGAAAAATAATTTCAATAAATGCCAAAGCTATCAATATTTGATCTAAATGAGTAAAATCAAATTTCAGGATGTAAAACAGTGAAGGAAATCTTGGACAAACTTGAAGTAACTTATGAAGGAACAAATCAAGTTAAAGAGTCCAGAGTAAACATTCTGCTTCGTGACTATAAACTCTATGAGATGAAGCCTGATGAAGCCATTGCTGACATGAGTACCATATTCACTGATCTAGTCAATCTTCTCAAAGCACTTGGTAAAAATTCGAAGAAGAATAGCTAGTCAAAAAGATTATGTGATTATTAACATCACTTTATACTTAAATTTAGATCCCATTTTGCATCTATTTTGACCATTTAATTAGTTATTTTATTTATTTATTAGTATTTTTTACTTAATTTAATTAAGTTTTATGAGTTATACTTTTTATAAGTTTTTTTTTTAAATTTTTTTTATTTTGCAAGTTAAAAATAGGTAAAAAGAGTATCGAAAAGTGACTTTTAAAGAGCTGGCAAAACTACATGAGGAACATGGGTCGTGTTATGATTTATTTTGGTTACTGATAAAAAGATCTCTTGCTTAGTCAACTTTTTATTTTATTTTTTATTTTCTCCTTTGCCATGTATACTAAATTTTAAACTGTAAAGGCATTTTTGTACATAGGACATAAAAAGAGGAAACTAAAGAGAAAAAAAAGGGAAATAAACGTAATAGAAGGAGAAAACGATTTTAGGGAGAAGAGAAAAGAAATGAGAGAACTTCTAGAAAAGGGGATTTTCTATAGGAAGAAGCATTAGTTCTTCATGTCCAAGAGAGGAATTTCCATATGCAATTCCACCATTCAAGCCAATACTCATTTAGGATTTTTCTATTATTTTGTCTTCTCCATGTCTATTTGCCTTTATTTGATGAATTCCATTATAAATACAATAAATTGTGAGTAGTTTCTCTTGGATTTCAGAGTTTGAATATTTAGTACTTGATTTTAATAATAAGTTTGTTTTAATTTTATTTCTTGGAGTTGATTGCTTTGCTTTGTGATTGCCATCCAAATTGATGATTTGAATCATTAATTGAAGATTAAAAGATGAAAATTAATGGTAGAAAATCAAGATTTAGAACTTATAATATTTGACCTAAATATAAGCTAAATGTATAAGAAGACTTTTTAGGATTAATTAAAGAGCATAATAAATTTTATTTAAATTAAAAGCCACAGAAGTAGACATTGGTTTATTTAAGTTACGACTTTGATATCTTGAAAGAGAATCTTAATGAGTGTAAAATGAATTCCCTTCAATTCACTTTTGTCCTTCATTTAGTTAGATTAAGGAAAATCTAGGTTAAATTGGATGTGAAACCTCAATTCTCTAAAACTACATTTATTTCATTTGATATTAGATCAATTAATTTGCTATTTTAATTTAAGTCTCTTGTTGGATTAAATTTCAATTAGTTAGTTCTTTTATTTTGTTATTTAGAGTATAATTTATCTTTGCTTCTTTTAGTTTAGTAATTACAATCAATGTTAGTGATTTTATCCAAATAGTCGCTTCATCTATAACTTAGTATTTAAATACAATTCCTCGTGAGAATGATACTTTATTCACTACTTTATTACTTGAGCAACCCGTATACTTGCGGTTAGCACGCATCAAGTTTTTGCGCCGTTGCTAGGGAATTAACTTGTTTAATATTAGGTAATTGGGTGTTGGTAAATTTGGACATTTTTTTCTTTGTTTTTCTTTATTACTACTTTTTCTTTCCTTATTTCCTTTGAATATTTTTTGTGTTCTTATTTTTTTTCTTGTTTTGTTTTAATTTTCTTTGTTACAAAAAAAATTTCAAGAGGTCTAAATAAGATATCATAAACATTTGTAAAAAATAATTGGAACCATTTTTTGTTACTTGGTTAGGGTTTAATGGTGGAGAGTTTTTCCAATAACAACTTTACAAATATATCCTTGTTATTTTATTTCTACATTGGATTAAACTTTACAATAAGGTAATGGATTTATTTATTGAATGAAATGGTCAATTTTGATTTTTATTATCAAACGATCACCAAGATGATTTATGTATTGCTACTCCTATTGTTACAAGTCATACATTAGATCATGAAGAGGAGCTAAAATTAAATGTAGAAGAATGGGTAGCTCATGTGGAAAATCTAGATATTTCAATGGTAAACAATGAGGAATAAAATCATAAAGGGGAAAGTAGGATTGACTATGAGAAAGCTTCATGTGGATTTCAGTACTTTCGTAAATACGAGCAGAAAATGAAATTAATGGATGAGAAAATATGTGAGGCCATCAATTTGAGCTCATTAAAAGTAGCAATTTATAAACCACTTGAAGAGCCTTGCTTTCTAGAGATACCACATTCACCATTATATTTGGTTTATGAGCTAAAATAAAGGTTTGAATTCTCTTCCTAAGCAAATTATTTTAAGCCAAATATTTTTCATGCTATGAAATTAATTTTGTCAAAATTTGCCATTCTTGAGTACTACAACAAATAACATCTATATGTGATGTTATATGATATCTACTATGGTTGAAAGCCACTATTTGATGAACAATTTTCTAAAAGTCAAGCTAATAACTTTAAAGAAGTGCTTATTGAAGTACATATTTGTGTGTTCTCCAACTTGACAGGATTTTCTCCACCACAAGTTATGTTTCCTATACTATAGAGACAGCTCAAATAGGTACATACTCTTAATATTGTCATTATTCTGACTTTATTGTATATTAAGGATAACAACATAACTTATGTGTTGATTGCTCATATTTCTACTATTAGTTTTGTAGTTCAACATTGGAGATAATATTAGATTTGAATTTGGGGGTGTTTGGGCAAAATTTGTGCAAAATTTTATTAATTTTTTTCGTCTTTCATGCATTTTTACATCACATATATGCATATACATAATGTAGACTTCTTACATGATACATGTTTTTATCTACACATATTCAACACACGCGATACTCGTTCATATGTAAAATATAACTCATCTAAACATACATATATATATAATTTTCATAATTTATTAGTGAATATTTTTAGAGCATGTATTTCATGAAATAAAATCCTTGTCTTTAGAAGAATGAAATTACTTTGAAAGCAATCTTTCTCACTCTTAGAGGGTTTGATCGATTGAAAGTTCCTAATAGGTACAAGGATGTTGAATAATTGCTTTAGTTTGTTGTTTCTTATTAAAGGTTAGTTAATTAGTCTAGGTATACTTTCATTAACTAGTTACAAGTAGCTCTTGAGTCCTTAAAGAAAACCAAGAAAGATTTGATCATTTGATGTGTCCCCATTCCTAGAACACACTTTATAAAACTACTGAGGCGAAATCTTAGTTTGCACTTGAAAAGAAAAAGGATTTAGGCATTCTTTGTTCAACCCCTATTTGAACCTTAACCTACCTTTTATAAAATTATCCCTCTTAACCATATTTTAAACCTTACTTGTCCTTTATTTCCTTAGAACCTATTTTGTCATCTAACCTGATGCGTCCCACATCGCCCGCGGAACATAATCCTGGGCAAAATATAAGGCTGGGTTCAACCCCTCCCCTCCGAGCTAGCTTTTGGGGCGAAGTTAGGGGTTCATAAAATTATCTAAATGAGTTTAGGGGTGGAATAATGAAAAAAAAGAAACAAGTACATTAAATTTGAAATATATAAAAGAGGTCCATAAAATTATCTAAATGTATACTAGCATTGGAAAATCAAATATGAATTTCTCCCTTATAAAAAAAGAGAAAGAAAAAAAGAAAAAAAAAGGAGATTGAAAAGAGTAAAAAATAAAAATTATATGCCTTGATGAGTTAATTACTCTCATTCTTCATTTTCTTTATCCTTTTTCATAACCACACTATAAACCCTTCGCTCCATTATAACTCTTAAAAGACCTAATGGTCTTTTGATTGTGCTTGCTATATTAGTGGAGATAGGGATATGATGTTTGCATATTAATTTGGATATCACTCCATTTATTTATTTCATTCTATCGTATTATTTAGAAGCACTTTGATCATTGGTTGCCAATGTGTCTATTTGACTGCAAGTGACTCTTGTTCTAATTAATACATGGATATTTTGGACTAATTTGCTTAATGTTTGACTAAAAATGATTTGTAGAGTAATTACTTGATTCTGCGTTGCCTAAAATGATGATATTGGTTTGGTCGAATGATTTTTTACAATTCTTGAGACAATACATGTTTTTATTTTTTATTTTTATTTTGATTTGCTTGGGGACAAGTAAATATCTGAGTTTGGGGGTATTTGTTAACATCACTGTTGACCCCATAAGGGGAAAACCTGTTTTGATGATAATAAAACTTAATGAATTGTGCTAACAAGATTCTCAAGAATTTCAGATTAAGTGGAGAAAACAAATCAAGAGAATGAAGAAAGTGAAGAGAGCATGGAAATGAGGAACATCATGAAGATCTATGAAGACATGAGGATCTAGGCTACAATCATGTAAAGAGAAGTGAGTCTTTGCTAATGATTTCTCATAAATTAGAAAAGTTTTTGATATGTTAAAATAAGTTTAAAGCAAGAAAGTTCAAGTTGAAATGAGTTGGAATTAGACACCTAATTTTAGCTCAAGAGTTAAAATTAACTAACTAATTCTGAAGATAATTCTTCTAAAAAACACACAAGAAAAATGAATTTAGCTTAATTAATTTTGCAAACTACAATTTTATGCTAAACTGTTGAAAATAAAATTAGCTAACAAGTTTTCAAAATTAGTGCATTACTTCTAAAATTAGCTAGGCTACTTTTAGAGTCAAAATATTTTTAGCTAAGCTAATTTTGAACAAAGTCTAGGCTGAATCCTGACAGAAGTACAGACTGCACAGACTGTGCAGACCGGACAACTGGCAACATGATTCTAACGGCTAGAAAACTAGCTTTTTGATCTGGAAATTTTTAGAGCAACTTCTCACCTATAAATAGTTGCATTTATTTCAAGTGTTGGCTAATGAGTGCATGATATTATTGAGCAATTTTCTGAGTTAAAATTTTCATTGATTTTTAAACATTCATTGTGAGCTTCATTGGTATATCCTCTCTCTTCTTAATAGAAATTTGTTGTAATTGTTGAAAGAGAGATATCACTT